>QRFJ01001442.1:230874-263501 GCA_006176705.1 Cocos nucifera
TATATAGCTGCATCAGAGGCTGCAAAGGAAGCTTCTGGTACAAGAAGTTTGCTGCAGAAATTGGAGTAATGCCATCAGATGCCATTCCTCTTTACTGCGACAACAATGGCGCCATAGCCCTTGCTAAGGAGCCGAGGTCTCACCAGAAGTCCAAGCACATTGAGCGGCGATATCATCTCATCCGCGATTACCTTGAGAAAGGTTACGTTGAGGTCAAGAGAGTCAACTCCGCAGATAATGTGGCAGACCCACTTACAAAGCCGTTGGGCCAGCAGAAGATCGAAGCCCACCTTGAGAAGATGGGACTTAGACTTGTAGCCAATTGGCTTTAGGACAAGTGGGAGATTGTTAGATATATGTGCCCTAGAAGCCAGAATTGGCTGACACTTGTAATACACTTCTAGGGGCAAAATTATAATTTTGACTATAATTAATGAAATGGGTTAATTTTCTATCACACATGTGTATTTAGTGTCTGTGATACATCCTTTGAGTTAATGGTAATGATAATTCATATTTTCAAGAGTTGAAAATTTAAGACATGAATAATCATTATTAACTCATAAACAGCTCCCGACCATAGGATCATCACGAGGATGGTGATTGATCCGGAAGGTTGGTGTACGATCGCTTCTCTTTAGTAGATGAGTCTTGAGTCTACGGTGTGGAGACACCGGAGCGAGAGTACAGGTACTCGTTAGAGAACGAGGGCACTGAGCGTGACCACCTCGAGTAGTCATTAGGAAGTCTACCTTCTCGTCAATGACTGACTCGATGCTGCAGTAGTGTGTCTGGTTCTTTGACCTGAGATGCATCGGCAGTTCACCTTGAGGGTGTTATAGTTTGACTACACCATTACTCGGTCTCCTAGCCATATGGAACCCTGAGGTGTATGTTGGCTATAGCATGTTCATTGTAGGAACTGGATTGCATCAAGATGGGATCTATCTACCTCGGTGGTAGAGGAGTAGCCCTATGATGATCATGAGAATCAAGTCCAGAAGCCCATGGCCATGGTAGAGTGAAATAATAGAAAGAGTTTCTATTTAGATTTTCACATTGGACTCGAATCGAATGATTACATCATATGACAGAGACTAGGGTTTGACGAGTTCACCTTAACCCTAATCTGATCGGGGCTCAAGATAGAAGAACTTAATCACACAGGTAGCTGCACCAAGAGGTTCGCATTCAGCTCTGATGGGTTGCCACCATATACTGCTAGGTGTCACTGGTGGATTTTGGGAGCAATTAGAATGATTTAGATGATCGATCATTCTAGCTGTTCGAATCAGAAGAGTTCTGATCCATCGAAAGGAGTTTCGATGATGTCTATGATAGAGATCATGACATATCCCATTACCATACAGAACTGAACCTAACTGGGTCACACAAACAAGGGTTTGAATCTGGTGATCATCAATTGAACTGATCTAGTTCAATTGATCTGAATGAGATTCAATTAGGTTCAAGGAAATCGTGCTAGCACTCGATTGAACCTAACGTTCTTCTTTTACTATCATAAATAAGTTGTCCTGACTGAGCCAAAGGAGTTTGTGCTCAATCAGAGGCCTTCATATGGTCTGACTGGAGGTTGTCCAAGTCAGAATAGGTTGTCTTATTTGTAAGACATTACCTGCCATTTTTGGTCACCTGCCATTTCTTGTTCTTTGACTTTGGTCAAAAGTCTACCTTTGACTGGTCAAACGTTGACCATTGACCCTTTGACTTTTGACCACATGTCATGCACCTATTGGAGAGCTGGTGGGGGCCTGTCCCCCTGCCAGAACCTGGCAAGGAGAAGGGCGCACGCCAAGGGTGGCGTGAGCCCAAGTAGGAGGCGCCTAGGAGTCCTTGTTGGACAAGGACTCCACCTCCCTTTTGGATTCCAATCAGAGTTCTACTAAGAATCCAGTTTGACTGGTCTTAGGCGCCCTCTAAGGAGGAATCCAGGGGTCTCTATTCCAACCAATCAGATTTAGATCTGATTTCACAAAGGGTTGTGATTGGTTGAGAGGAAGAGGAGTTGGATCACAAGAGGTCTATAAATAAGACCCTGCGCCCAACCCTAATTAAAAAGTGCAATTCAATTGAAAGAGATTTCCCACGCCCCAAGGCTGCCTCTCCCCTCCTTCTCCATGCCATAGCTCTCTTCTCCCCTTGCTCTCCACGTCCAAAAGGTGTTTTGGACTTTAGGTTGGTGCGATTCAGATCAAGGAAAGGCGATCAAAAGCAAGAAGGCTGCGCTGCTGCAAAAGGGCGACTGCAGATCTTCAAAAGAGTTTTGAAGATCCTCCAGATCAGATCCAGATCTAATTTTTGGAGGTGTGATAGAGAAGAAGAGGTTCTCCAGATCCAACCCGAGTGGATACCGGTAGAGGCCAGGCGCTTGCGTGGCTAAGATCCAGAACCTTCCGCTGCAATCAGGATCATCTACAGGGTAATAGGATTACCCAAATCAGGTAAATTAAATTTGATTTAATTTATCTTATTTTATTTTATTTGTTAAAATAATAAGAATCAGATCTGAAACATATCGAGATCTGATTGAGATCAAGAGAAAAATTTTGAAATATATCTCTTGATCTAATCAGATCTGGACGAACCTGGACCGGGAAATCAGGATTTCCCTTCACAGTGCCCTCATTCTCTTATGAGTTCCTATACTCTCGCTCCAATGTCTCCAAACCATAGACTCAAGACATATTTATCCTAAGAAAGTGATCGTACACCAACCTTTCGGATCAATCACCATCTCCATGATAATCCTATGGTTGGAAGCAATTTATGAGTTAATTATGAGAATTCATATCTTAAATTTTCAACTCTTGAAAATATGAACTATCATTACCATTAACTCAAAGGATGAATCATAGATACTTTAAATACACACTATCATAAAAAAATAATCCTTTTATTAATTTATAGTCAAAGTTATGAAATTGTTGTTAGAAGTATATTACAAGTGTCAGCCAATTTGGCTTCTAGGATGCATATCTAACACGAGAGGAGTTCGACTATAGGAGAAGTCCGGAAGAAGTTTGACTGGCAGAAAAGTCTGGGAGGAGTTCGATCGTAGGAGAAGTTCGAGAGGAGTTCGATCGTAGGAGAGTCCGAAAGGAGTTCGACTGGTGGAATAGTCTGGGAGGAGTTCGACAATCGAAGAAGTCTGGAAGGAGTTTGACCGGCCTCCAAGTTGGCCAGACTAGACTACCCAGGGGGCCACTCTCACTATTCAAGTTCATCCGAAAGGGATCCAATGACAGGAGGGTGATCAAAATTGCTCCGAGACTAGATATTTAGCCGAACTTCTATGGAAGCGGGTTTATCCCCAATAGACCTAATCTCCACTAACCCATTTAACCCAATGTGTTATGATTTGTGTCTTAGGATCTTCAATTCATAATCAAACAACTTCTTAATTCTTAATTAAGCTTTGGACTGAGGGTTGGGGTTCGGCTTTTCAAAAATAATTTTCATGTTTGTAAAATATCTTTACAATATGGTTTTATTAACTAAGTTGCATGTTTGATTCATAATAAATATGCAAGATAAGAATGAAACTGAAGGAAAAATCGAGTTTTTCTACCATAGGATGCATCTGATCGGATCAAATTTATGGTGGAATAATTTTAAAAATTTTCTATGATCTGATTAGATCTGAGAGTTCTCAGATCTGAGTAGATTGATCTAAAATTAAAAAATAAAAATAAAAATAGTGATAACAGTAATCACCTGATTGCATAAATTATTTATCCGTTATAATGATCTGACGACTGATCCGAGATTCTAATTGAGCCGCGCATGCATCCATCCTCTACCGGTATCCACTTGGATTAGATCTGGAAGTCTCCTCCTTTTAGATCTGATCTTCGAAGATTAGATCTGATGTCTTTCCGTAGAGCCCTCAAAATGAACTCTAAAGGCTGTGCATTTTTCTCGCGAACACTATCATCTCTTACTGATCTTCATGCCAATGGAACTTGATCTTTGCTCGTAGGTGTTAGATATGTATACCCTAGAAGCCAGATTGGCTGACCCTTGTAATACACTTCTAAGAGCAAAATTATAATTTTGATTATAAATAATAAAATAGGTTATTTTCTATCATAATGTGTATTTAAAAGTATCTATGATACATCCGTTGAGTTAATGGTAATGATAGTTCATATTTTCAAGAGTTAAAAATTTAAGACATGAATTTTCATTATTAACTCATAAAATGCTTTCGACCATAGGATCATCATGAGGATGGTGATTGATCTGAAAGGTTGCTGTACGATCATTTCTTTAGGATAGATAAGTCTTGAGTCTATGGTGTAGAGACACCGGAGTGAGAGTATAGGTACTCGTTAGAGAACAAGGGCACTGAGCGTGAACATCTCGAGCAGTCATAAGAAAGTCTACCTTCTCGTCGATAACTAGCTCGAAGCTACAGTGGTGTGTCTGGTTCTTTGACCTGAGGTGCATCGGTAGTTCACCTTGAGGGTGTTATAGTTTGACTACACCATAACTCGGTCTCCTAGCCATTCGGAATCCTAAGGTGTATGTTGGCTATAGCATGTTCATTGTAGGAATTGGATTACACCAATAGGAGATCTATCTACCTTGGTAGATGAGGAGCAGCCCTATGATGATCATGAGAATCAAGTCTATAAGCCCATGGCCATGGCAGAGTGAAATAATAGAAAGAGTTTGTATTAGAGTTTTCACATTGGACTTGAATTGAATGATTAATTCATATGATGGATATTAGGATTTGATGAGATCACCTTAACCCTAATTCGATCAGAGCTCAAGATAGAGGAATCTAATCACATAGGTAACTGCATCAAAAGGTTCGCTTTTAGTTCTAGTGGGTTACCACCATATGCTACTAGGTGTCACTGGTGGATTTTGGGAGCAATTAGAATAATTTAGATGATCGATCATACTAGTTGTCTGAATTAGAAAAGTTTTGATCCATCAGAAGGTGTTTTGATGATAGAGATCATGATATATCCTATTACCATACAAAACTGAATCTAATTGGGTCACATAGACAAGGGTTTGGATCTGGATGTCATCAATTGGATTAACCCAGTTCAATTAATTTGAATAAGATTCAATTAGGTTCAAGAAAATCGTGCTAGCACACGATTGAGCCTAATGTTCTCCTTTAATAATCATTAAAGCTTGTCGCAATTGAGCCAAATGTGTTTGGGCTCACTCAGTAACCTTTACTTGGTCTGACTGGAGCTCTTCCAGATTAGAAAAGAATTGTCTTAATTTATGAGATAAATTTAAGATAACACCTGCCATTTTCGATCACCTGCTAATTCATATTTTTGAATATTGGTCAAATATTGACCCTAGACACTTGGACATCTACCAATCTGTTATGTGCCTATAGGAGAGTACCTGGGGCCTTGTCCCCCTACTAAATGTAGATAGGAAGAGGGTGCATGCCTAGGGAGGCATGCATCCCATGAGGATAAAGGAGGAGTCCCATATAGATGGGACTTTAGGGTTGCTTCAAGGGATTAAACTCTGTGGCGCCAAGAACTCTTATTTGACCTAGTCTTGGCACCACCTTAGGAGGGTTTTAAGGGTCTCTCATCTGATTGATCAGATGATGTCATCCTATCAATCAGATTTAGATCTGATTGCTCAAAGGATCGTGATTGATCGGGATGATGTGGCACTGCATGGTGTAGCAGGGTCTATATAAACCCTGTCTGCGCCTAGGTTTTTAATGCTTCTACCTTTAACCCAAGCCACAAGGCCTCTCTCCCTCCTTCTCCATGTCACCCTCTAGTCCTCTCTCTCCTCTCCATGCCCAAAGGATTTTGGGCATAAATAAGGTGTGATCCAAGCAAGTGAAAGATGCTAGGAAAGGAAGAAGGCAGCACTGCTGTAAGAGACAATGATAGTTCTTCAAAAGGAGTTTTGAAGATCTTCAAGATCAGATCTATATCTAATTTTTGGAGGATTGATTGAGAAGAAGAATATCTCTAGATCTTGCCTGAGTGGATACTGGTAGAGGTCAGGCGCTTGCATGGCTACATCCAGAACCTCAGGCAAACATCGGGATCATCACAAGATAATTGGATTACCCAAAATAAAGGTATAATTAAATTAAATTAAATTTTTATTTTTATTTTATTTTTATTATTAGATTAATAAGATCATATCTGAGGAATCTTAAATTTGATTAGAATCTTAGAGAAAATTTTTTTTGAAATATCCCTTTTGATCCAATAAGATCTGAACAAACCTGATCTGGAAAATAGATTTTTTCTTTCAGCTGGTATCAGAGCCATGTTTCATAATTTATTAGATCTAATTTTAATTTATTTTTAATCTAGTAATTAGATAATTTTAGATATCACATTAGATATGATTAGATTTAAAATCAAAAAATTAAAAATTAAATAATCTAGATCTAAGATGTGTGAGATGCATGACTAGACTAGGAATAGAATTATTCTATGTGTAGTCTAGCATAATCATAATTTTAATTTAATTTATTATAATTTTTAGATTTATTTATTTATTATTTTTTGATATTATAAATATTATAATTAGATCTAAAAAATAAAAAATAAATTTATTTAATTTATTCATATGAGATATGATAGATGCATGTTTAGACTAATTATAGAATAGTTCTACAAAATTATCTAGAATAAATTTTAATTTAATATGATCAAATTTAAATCTTATTTTTTAGATATTTATGACATAATTTAGATTTAAAAACATGCATGATATGATACATGAGATGTATGCAAAATATATTTTTAGTTAGATCAATTTTTATATATGTGATATATGATGTAGATCTAACTAGTTTAATAGATTTATCATGTTTCTGATTAAGGCGTACTCCTTGGCCATCTGGTCATAAGAATGAAGTGGGGTTTAAAGGTCCTCTCCTTTCATTCGATGGGGTGTTCTTATGGTGTGTACGGATGCTGCGCATTCATCCTTAATCATAAATAAAAAACTTATTTTCTATAAAATCCTAGATCTTGAAATCCTAGGATTTTATATATATATTTTATTTATGAACCCTAAATTTAATTAAGAATTAAGATTATGAAATATATTAGATCTAAGATATATTCATAAAATTGGATTGGAGCTTAGGTAGCTCAATTAGGTCTAGCGGTTGATCAAACCGAATTAAGAGTTGGTTAGGTGGGATCAAGGGTGCTTAAATTGACCAGCCTAATGGGATTAAGTTTGAGTCAAGGTCGAGTCACATGAGTGATCGATTGAGTTAAGACCTAATTAAGCTCAGTGGTTAGAGTCTGGATTGTAGACTAATCCGATTAGTTCTAACTCAATAATTTTGTGTCTATGGTAAGTTTGGCGAATACAATCGACTGATTTTTAATTGGAAGCTACTCGACTCGAATGCATTCTTGTCAAGTTAATGGCATATCCCTTCCATCGATCTCACTTATCTGACCATATTTATCGACCCAGTCCTGATCTAAGGTGGCTAACAATTCGAGCTAACCCATACCACTAGGTTAGTCATAATGGTTATGGCTATGTCAAGTCAAGTTTAAAGAGACCTAAATCAAATCTCCTGAAGAAAAGATTAAGTCTAAGGTCTTCCACCATTGTAGATGTGCGGGCCCTTTTCGAGGTTGATTATTCTTAGCTGGTCATAGTGGTTCAGTTGCACTGAGAAGATGCAACCATGTCTATTAGGCATTAGATGCTATGGGCTGGAGGATGGATTGGGCTCAATATTCTGAATACGGTGAGAGACCCAATTAGGAATCCAATCTGTGCAAATGGTGGGTCTGACTTAACTAAAGAGTGGATCAATATTTTTGGCATGGTGAGATTCATGAATTAAAGACCAAGTCTGGGTGCACCATGATTAGAGAATCATTAGACAAGAGTTGTTCACTCATTGGCTAACCCATCATCAATAACTATTAGGTGAGGTGATGAGTCGATTGGTGGGACTGCACCACCCACTAGAAATCAGTAATCATGGAGATTTTTGCATCTCTACAGAGAGAGTGTAGGGATCCGAGAAAATAGTGGGAGCTAATTTATTTAAAAATTAAAGCCCTAAATAAATTGATCAAGTCTTAATTATAGTATCTAACTAGAAACTTTGACTCTCTATAGAAAAAAAAAAAATATCTGCGTCCAACCCACTAGCACGTATCCTGGACACCCATAGACTGACCGGACCCAATTACAAGGATTGGCTCAGAAACTTCAAAATTATTTTGGGTTCTGAGAAGTTAACTCATGTATTAGGACCAGGATCCCTCCCACCTTACCAGCTCATCCATCCACTGAACAGAGAGCGTCTCTTAAAAGTGGACTAACGAAGATAATAAGGCCAGATACTACATGTTGGGCTCGATGTCTGATGAGCTTCCAGCGCCAACATGAAGATATCAGGACTGCTCGCCAAATGTTGGCTCACCTATAAGAGATGTTTGGTGAACAGAGTCGCAGCAGCAAATATCAAGTCACTAAATGACT
The DNA here is from genome assembly GCA_006176705.1 of Cocos nucifera. Lineage (NCBI taxonomy): Eukaryota > Viridiplantae > Streptophyta > Magnoliopsida > Arecales > Arecaceae > Cocos > Cocos nucifera. The sequence goes on from QRFJ01001442.1 coordinate 239,377, forward strand.
ATTTTAAGGCTAAGATGCGTGATGGGCAGTCAGTCCAAGATCATTGTCTGATGAATGATCAAGGACTTGGAAGAGCTTGAGAAGCTCGGAGTGAAGTTAGACTTGGATCTATAGAATGATATAATTCTGCAATCCTTGACTGATGCATATGGGCAGTTCATCATGAACTACCATATGCATAAACTTCAAAATTTTTGGCCGAACTTATGAATATGCTGGTTACTGCTGAGCTTTCTATGAAAGGTTCTAAAGGCTCAGTACTTGCTATGGAACGGACTTCTTCCAAGAGAAAGTCTTTTGGAAAGAAGAAGAAGTCTATGAAAAAGCATAGAAGTGGAAGGTGGAAAGAAAAAGAAGACAGAGCTGAAGAAGAAGGCCGCTGATAAAGAAAAGTATTTCCATTGCAACAATTGACGGCCACTGAAAGCGAAACTGCCCTACTTACCTGGCCACCCTGAAGAATAAGAAGGAGACAGGTCCTTCTGGAGGTATGCTCGTTATTGAGTCTAACCTTATGATTTCTTCTGCATCCAGTTGGGTGCTTGACTCTGGTTCTAGTGCTCATTTGTGCACTTCTATGCAGGGTCTTGAGGATAGCAGGAGGCTGAGGGGGATGGTGAGATGATCCTACGCATCGAAAATGGAGCAAGAGTTGCTACTATGGTCCGTGGAAACATACCCTCTTCGACTACCATCTGGTTTAGACTTAGTATTAAAAGACTGTTATTATGTGCCTGCAGCAAGCAGAAATTTGATTTCTATTTCATTGCCTTAGCATTAGAAGGCTATGTAATTAGTTTTCTTAAGGACCATTGTAACATTCTTTATGAAAGAAATAAAATTGCAAAGTGGTTTCCTTATTAACGATCTTTATCAGTTACATATTGATGTATCTATTTTTAATATCGAGCAAAATGTGAATGCCATAAAATCAAAATGACCTAGGGATAGTCCAAATGATAGGTATCTATGGCACCTAAGATTAGGTCATATAGCAGAAGATAGGGTTAACAAATTGGAGAAAATTGGGCTATTGAGTCCATTGACTTTCGAGTCATATCCAATTTGTGAATCTTGTCTTCATGGCAAAATGACTAAGCTTCCCTTTTGTAGGACATGGGGAAAGGGCCACGGATCTTCTTGCCCTAGTACATACTGATGTGTGCGGCCCATTTGATGTGCCGGCTAGAGGCAACTTTGTCTACTTCATAATCTTTACCGATGATTTATCTAGGTATGGGTATGTGTATCTTATGAGACACAAGTCTGAAGCTTTTGAAAAGTTCAAAGAATTCAGACATGAAGTAGAAAAGCAAATTGGAAAACCCATTAAGGTTCTTCGATCAGATCGAGGAGGTGAATACCTTAGTCGGAAATTTCCTGGACTATCTCAAGCAAAATGGCATAGTCTCTCAATGGACTCCACCAGGAACACCTCAACTCAACGAGGGTTTCAGAATGGAGAAATCGGACCCTATTAGATATGGTCCGATCCATGATGAGCTTCACAGACCTTCCTGATTTTCTTTGGGGAAACATAGTCCGTTAACTGCAATATATTTACTGAATAGGGTTTCCTCTAAAACCATTCCTACCACACCGTATGAGATATGGCATGGTAAGAAACCAAGTCTGAGTCATCTCAGAATTTGGGATTGTCCGGCTCATGTCAAAAGACAACAAGCAGGACAAGTTAGACTATTAGGTCCTTTAGAGCTCGATTCATAGGATATCCTAAAGAGTCATTAGGATATTATTTCTACATTCCAGAAGACCACAATGTGATTGTGAGTCGACATGCCATCTTTCTTGAAAAATAGTTTATTCAAGATAGTGGCATTGGAAAGCAGATCAAGCTTGATGAGAAAGTCTCACAAGCAGAACGAGCTAAGGACCAAGTGGAACCAAATCAGGTTGAGCCAATACAGAACACTACCTCCTCCACCTCATAGATCGGAAAGGATTTTTCATCCTCCCTGAAAGATACTTAGGTACTTATTTCAGAGGAAGTAGAGGAAATATTCCTCATAGGTAATGGTGTTCATGGTGATGATCCCAAAACCTATGAACGAGGCGATATCAGATATCGACTTCCGAGAAATGGCTTAGAGGCAATGAAGTCAAGAAATTGACTCGATGCACTCAAACCAAGTCTGGACCTTGGTAGATCCACCAGAAGGTATAGTACCTATTGGGTGTAAATGGATCTTCAAGAGAAAGATTGGTGCAGATGGGAATGTGGAGACATTCAAAGGCTAGACTGGTGGCAAAAGGGTTATAGTCAACGCATGAAGGCATTGACTATCAGGATACCTTTTCGTCCCGGTAGCTATGCTAAAATCCATCCGCACATTGCTTGCTGTTGCAGCCTATTTCGATTATGAAATATGGCAAATGGACGTGAAAACGGCATTCCTAAATGGATATCTTGAGGAAGATATCTATATGGAACAGCCGCTAGGTTTCACATCCAGTGATACTGATCACAAAGGTTTGCAAGCTGCAAAGGTCCATATATGGACTTAAGCAAGCATCTCGGAGCTGGAACACTCATTTCAATGATGTGATCAAATTATTTGGTTTCATCAAAAATGAAGGAGGAACCATGTGTTTTCAAAATAGGGTCAGTGGGAGCGCTGTTGTCTTCCTCGTATTGTACGTGGATGACATCCTCCTTATTGGAAATGATATTCCCATGTTGACCATCAGTCAAGATGTGGTTGTCTAAGGAATTCTCCATGAAAGACCTAGGTGAAGCATCCTTTATTCTAGGAATTAAGGTCTATAGAGGATAGACCGAATAGGATGCTAGGACTTTCACAGAAGATGTACATAGAGGAAGTACTAAAGAGGTTTAGTATGGAAAACTCTAAGAGGGGATTAATACCCTTCAGACATGGTATTCATCTTTCCAAGAAGATGTGCCCAGCACACCTGAGGAAATAGAACGCATGAGCAAGATCCCTTATGCTTCTGCAATAGGGAGCCTCATGTATGCCATGCTATGTACACGACCTGATATAGCCCATGCTGTGAGTGTCACAAGCAGATATCAGTCGAATCCAGGTGAAGAACACTGGACTTCTATGAAATGTATCCTTAAGTACTTGAGAAGAACTAAGGATATGTTATTGGTTTTTGGTAATGGAGAACTCCAAGTCCAGGGATATACAGACTCAGATTTTATGTCCGATATAGATGATCGAAAGTCGACATCTGAGAGTTTGTTTGTGTGTAATGGTGGTACTGTCAGTTGGAAAAGTTTCAAGCAGATAGTGATAGCAGATTCCACCATGAAAGCAGAGTACATCGCTGCATCAGAAGCTGCAAAGGAGGCATTCTGGTACTAGAAGTTCACTACAGAGATTAGAGTGATGCCATCGATGCCATTCCTCTGTACTGCGATAATAATGGTGCCATAGGCCTTGCTAAGGAGTCAAGGTCTCACCAAAAATCTAAGCACATCAAGCGGCGATACCACCTCATCTGCGATTATGTCGAGAAAGATTACATCAAGATCAAGAGAGTCGACTCCACAGATAATATGGTAGACCCACTTACAAAGTCGTTGGGCCAGCAAAAGATCGAAGCCCACCTTAAGAAGATGGGACTTAGATTTGTAAACAATTGGCTTTAGGTCAAGTGGAAGTTTGTTAGATATGTATGCCCTAGAAGCCAGATTGGCTGACACTTGTAATATACTTCTAAGGATAAAATTAAAATTTTGACTATAAATAATAAAATGAATTATTTTCTATCATAGTGTGTATTTAAAAGTGTCTATGATATATCCCTTGAGTTAATGATAATGATAGTTCATATTTTCAAGAGTTGAAAATTTAAGACATGAATTTTCATTATCAACTCATAAAATGCTCGCGATCGTAGGATCATCATGAGGATGGTGTACGATCGCTTCTTTAGGATAGATGAGTCTTGAGTCTATGGTGTAGAGACACTGGAGCGAGAGTGCAGGTACTTGTTAGAGAATGAGGGCACTGAGCGTGACCACCTTGAGCAGTCATGAGGAAGTCTAGCTTCTCATCAATGACTGGCTCAAAGCTGCAGTGGTGTGTCTGATTCTTTGATCTGATGTGCATCGACAGTTCACCTTGAGGGTGTTATAGTTTGACTATACCAAAACTCGGCCTTCTAGCCATTCAAAATTCTGAGGTGTATATTAACTATAGCATGTTCATTATAGGAATTGGATTGCACCAATAGGATATCTACCTACCTCAGTAAATGAGGAGCAGCCCTATGATGATCATGAAAATAAAGTCCATAAGCCCATGGCCATGGTAGAGTGAAATAATAGATAGAGTTTCTATTAGGGATTTCACATTAGACTTGAATCGAATGATTAATTAATATGATGGATATTAGGGTTTGACAAGATCACCTTAATCCTAATCCGATTGGGGCTCAAGATAGAGGAACCTAATCACACAGGTAATTGCACCAAGAGGTTCGCTTTTAGTTCTGATGGGTTGCCACCATATGCTGCTAGGTGTCACTAGTTGATTTTGGGAGCAATAAGAATGATTTGAATGATCAATCATACTAGTTGTCTGAATCAAAAAAGTTCTGATCCATCGGAAGGTATTTCAATGATGTCGATGATAGAGATCGCGATATATCCCATTTGAAGGAACCAGATCAGAGATTTCATAGGTAGATCTTAAAATCTTTTCAAGATCTTGCGATGGAAGACTTAAATAAATCTAAAATTTATTTAAATAACCATGTAAGTACCTAGATCTTAGATCTATTACATGATTGAAGCATGATATTAAATCAAAAATTAAAATCAAATAAGAAAGAAAATGATTGATTAAATCAACCTAGATCTATACTACATCAATGTAGGTATGAAGTTTATAGATCAGATATATTATCTGAGCAAGTTTAAATGTTCTAACCTACTGATCTAGGCTTGAGGATGAAGTCATGAGCCACATACACATCTGGCCTCTAGGAGTCATCCACATGAGCCTACGATCTCTGATTTGAAGTCCGATGCAGAAAATCAGCACAGCATGCTAGTATTGTGCTGATCCTTCTTCAATGGTCAATCCGATACTCCCTTCTTCAAAATTTGGACTGTTCAAAATATGAGAAGGAAGATGAGAGTTTGCTGATCTAAGACTCTCTCAAAAAAACTTAAAATAAAGGAGGAGAGATTGAAAATAAAATAGCCATAGAAGAAGACCCTCTTCTTCTTCTCTTTTCTCTCACCTAGACACCTAGTTTGGTGCCTATGGAACCCCCATGCCCAAGGACCCTCTTTCTCTAATTTTTGCACACCCCAAATCTATCCCAACAATCTATATTTCATGAAAAAATCAGAATAAAATTCATCCAATAAATAGGGAAAAAGAAGAGCTTAAGTTAGGTCAAATTTTAAGACTAGGAATACCCAAACATGGGAAGTTGTTGGGGCGCTCAACTCTTGGGCGCCTCCTCCACAATTTTTGGCATGGACCAGCAAGTGAGGGTGCATAGAAAAGGAGATTATTTTTATGGAATAAGAGAAGAATTAATTAAAAGAGGGGATGGCACTCAAGGAAAGATATTTTGGTCAATAAGGATTCTATCTCATAGAATCCTAAGCAAAACCAATTCCTCTTTTGACTTGGTCTTCCACCTAACTTCCAAATATGACTTGGAGGGAGAGAGGGGGCATGAAAATCAGGAAGAAATGGATTTTCCATGAAAAATACCTAAAAAATAGGTATGGAGGGCATTGGGAACAAGGTGGGGCAAGGAGATAAAAGTCCTAGTCACACTAGGACTCATGTTTTGACTTGGTCAAACAATATCTTTTAACCAAATAAAATCAAAATTAAACCAATCCAATTAAATAAGGTTCTAACCCATTTAAGAAATTAATTAAATAAGATTTAATTTTAATTTATTTTCTAATCAAATTAAAAAATTGGGTTAATCCGTGTCCTAGTTAGACTAGGACTAATTCTTCCTTACACTTAGCTTATCCAATAAACCAATTAGACTTAATCCAATCAAGTCCAAAATAAATTTAATTAAATAATATTTAATTAAACTTAATCTCAGCCTATTGGCTTAATCAAATTAAGTTAATTAGCAATCCAATTGCTAATCGATCCTCCTACAACACTTACACTAGATTAAACACCAATCGTATTGATTGTTTAACCCTAGAATGATTCTTAATCATTGATCAACCATCTGATTAGATCATAAGCTCTAATGTATGTGACCTCATAGGTCTGAACCTAAACTAGTAGCATAGAAATAAATTTCTATACCAATCGAAGTGACCATCTAGCAATGATACCCGATGGTTGGATAGGTTGAAAGTGTAAAACACCATCCTTAGAACCCATGCGGATATAGTTTTCATATAATTCATCTCCTTGACCACAATGCTTGTAGGATACCTCAGAGTTCAACTATCAACTCTGATTAGGTTGTACATATTGTATTTTGAAAGATTAAATCCATCTGATGGATTATCCTGGCCAAGGTTTTGCTATATTGAAATACAGTGATACATTCTTCTCCAACTCTTAGAGTGGTCAATTCCATCTTGATCACACTCCAACTTCGCAAGTACTTGACTGTGCCCAAAAGTCTTTCATTACTGAATTAGAAATTTAGTTAGTCCGGTACCAAAGCATAGTGAGTTGTTTGCAAGTCACTGAGGTAATCTTAGGTCTAAGGGATACTTATACCTATATCAGATCAGAGACATTATCGACATCAGATTACTTTGAAGTTGGTCACGTTCAATGATGATGTACTCATATATCCCACCTATATGCCATATCAGTATCTCCTCACATCTTGGTTATGAGGACAATCAACCTATATAGCATATAGCAACCTATGCTCAATAGACGCTATCATCCTAATTAATAGCCTATCATTTGGTCGTGAACAAATTTAAGGACTAATCGATAAATCCTCTCTTTATTGAAACTAAATAATCCTAAGGACTTCATCACAACAATGGAGTTCATTAGAAGATGTAAACTTATGATGAAAAAGATGCCAAAATATTTTTTATTAATTAATAAATTAATTAGAATATCTCAACCATCAATAGGCTGATGATTGGCTTTCAAACATAATTTTCAACAACTCCCACTTATCCTAAAACCACTCGGCATAGTATCTAATACCCATCTTCGACTTATGGTTGTCGAACTCCTTGATTGCCAAGGCTTTAGTGAAGGGGTCAGTTAGGTTCTCCTTTCCATCGATTTTCTGAAGGTCGACGTCACCACGATCCATGATCTCATAGACCAAATGGAAGTGGCACAGAATGTGCTTTATTCGCTGGTGTTACTTCAATTTCTTTGCTTGAGCTATGGCGCCAGTGCTGTCGTTATAGAGTAGGACTGGATCATCAATGGAGGGTGCTACTTCAAGCTCGGTGATGAACTTTTTTAGCTATATAGCTTTCTTTGCTGCATCTGATGCTGCCATATACTATGCTTTGCAAACAGAGTTGGCCACTATATGCTGCTTGGAACTTTTTCAGTAGATGGCTCTACCATTTAGAGTAAAGATATACCTCGACAAACTTTTAACGTTATAATGATCAGATTGAAAGCTGGAGTCTATAAACCCCACAAGCTTCAGATCAGACTTACCATAAATCAACCATTGGTCCTTAGTATTTCTCAAATACTTAACGATGGTTTTAACCACCTTCTAGTAATTTTCTTTAGGATCAGACTAGTGTCTACTCATTACTCCTAGTGAGTATGCCACGTCTGATCTCGTATATGTCATTGCATATATAATAGACCCCACTATCGAAGCATATAGAATTCTACTCATATGCTCTCTCTCTTTAGGAGTTGTCGGGCAATTCTTCTTAGAGAGAGAAATTTCTTGGCCTATCGAAAGATAGATCTTTTTGGAATTTTTCTTACTAAACCTCTTCAGCATAGTTTCTATGTACGTAGATTGGGATATACCAAGCATCCTTTTAGATTTATCCCTATAGATCTTCATCCCTAGGATGTAGGATGCTTCACCCAAGTCCTTCATGGAGAACTGTGTTGACATTCAGACTTTTATTCCTTATAGTGCAGGAATGTCATTTTTGATTAAGAGAATATCGTCCATGTACAAAATAAGAAATACCACTACTGGACCATTTATCCATTTGTAAATATAGGATTCTTCTCCATTCTTAACAAAGCTATACATTTTGATCACTTTATCAAAATGCATGTTCCAACTTCGAGATGCCTGCTTCAATCCATAAATGGATTTCTGAAGCTTATACACCTTGGACTCATTTATGGATGTGAATCCTTCAAGTTGTACCATATACACCTCTTCGATCATCTCTTCATTTAGGAAAGCTGTCTTCACATCCATCAACCAGATTTCATAGTCCAGATGGGCAGCAGTGGCAAGCATGATTCAAATGGACTTGAGCATTGCCATAGGAGAGAACGTCTCATCATAGTCAATACCATAATGTTGACGATACCCTTTGGCAACCAGATGGGCTTTGTAGGTCTCCATCTTTTTGTCTGCGCCCCTTTTTCTTTTGAAGACCCATTTACACCCAATGGATTTAACCCCTTCAAGTGGATCAACTAATGTCCATACATCATTGACCTTCATGGAATCCATTTTGGATCTCATGGCTTCTAGCCATTTCTTAGAGTCAGATCTCTGCACCGCATCCATATAAGTGATTGGGTCCTCATCATTCTCATCGAGTTCGATGGGATCACCATCCTGGATCAAGAATCCACAGTATCTATCCGGATAGTGGGATACTCTATCGGATCGCCTTAATGGTGTGGGTTCACTAGGCTTTGGATTTGATATGATCAAATCAGACTTTCTACCTGTTGAACTTCATCAAGTTCAACCTTAGAGGCAATAGTTTCTTTATCAAGAAACTCCATTTTCAAAAAGATTGTCCTAAGGCTGACGAACACCTTTTGTTCATCAGCATGATAGAAATAGTATCCTTTGATCTCTTTTGGGTACCCTATGAATGTACACTTATCAGACCTAGGTCCAAGTTTGTCTATAACTAACCATTTGATATAAGTCGGGCACCCCCAAATCCTAAGGTATGAAAGTATTGGCTTACGCCTTGTCCATATCTCATATGGGATTTTAACTACAGACTTACTTGGAATCCTATTTAATAGATAATAAGTCGATTTAAGTGCATATCTCTAGAAGGATATCGGTAAGCTGGCAAATCCTATCATGGATCGGACCATGTCTAATAGAGTTTGATTCCTTCTTTCAGACACACCATTATGCTGTGGTATTTCAGGTGGGGTCAATGAGAGAGAATTCCATTCTCTCTTAGATATTTGAGAAACTCACCATAAAGGTATTCTCCTCCTCGATCAGATCGAAGAGTTTTAATACTCTTTTCAATTTATTTTTCTACTTTACTTCGAAATCATTTGAATATTTCACAAGAATCTAACTTATGTTTCATCAGATAGACATATCCATATCTGGATAGATCATCTATGAAAGTAATGATGTAGACATATCCACCTCTGGCACTTGTGCTCATTGGTCCACATACATCAATACATACTAGACCTAAGAGCTCATTGGCTCTCTCATCTTTTTCAATAAAAGATGACTTGGTCATTCTACTGAGAAGACAAGACTCATAGGTTGGAAGTGATTCACAATCATTAACTTCGAGGATTCCCTCCTAAGTCAACCTATTTATCCTGTTCTTGTTTATATGACCTAGCCTATAGTGCCATAAGTAGATATCTTATATACTATCTAATCTAGGATGTTTGCCAGTAGAATAGACTATATTAACAGGTTGTAATAACATATATACATCATTGTTTAATTCTCCACAGAAAGCAGTAACACCATTCATAATGACATTACAAACTCATTTCTTTATTAAAATTTCATAATTGTTCATGGCCAAAAGGCCTACAGAAATGATATTTAAAAAGAAACTAGGATATAAATGACAATCACTAAGAACAACGGTATGAGATTCAAATACAAGTTTCAAAATTCCTAAAGCTAGAACTAGAACTGGTCTTCCATCTCCAACATTCAGGAATCTCTCGTCTTACTCAAATCTTCTACTAACCTACAACCCATGTAACAAATTGTAAGTATGGTAAGGGCTACCGATATCCAATACCCAGTCAGTAATATCATAAATAGAAAAATTGCAAGGAGTTATCATATAAATACCTTGTCCAGCAACAGCTTGCTTCTTTCTCAATCTATTCGGATCCAGGAAGGCAATGTACTAAGGACAGTAACTCTTCTAGTGCCCCTGCTTCTTGCAAAAGAAGCATTTGGCTTGACTCTTATCAGGCTTGGTCTTTGGGATCTGAGTCTGCATAGGTGTCCTAGCATGAACATGCACCTTCTTGGCTTTCTTCTTCTTGTTCTTCTTTCCTTTTCTAAAGGATCGAGAACGAGAAGACAAACCTCCCACTAAGTTCACCGACTCCTTATGGAGTTAGTGATCCTTCTCATAGTTCTGAAGTAACAGTAACCCATGGTAGTCTACTTCAGGCTTTGACATTTTATAATGTGTAAGAAATGGGAGATAAGACTTCGGCAGTGAGTTCAGTATTGCATCTTTTCTAAGTTATTTGTGCAAGAAAAAGTCGAGCTTGCTCAAGCGCTCTATCAGCTCAATCATGTACAGTACATGATCAGTGACAAAGGCACCATCTCGCATTCTAGCGTTGAAGATGGCACAACTAGTCTTGTGCCTCTCAATGTTATTGGGTGTGCCAAAAGAATCCTCCAAGATTTGGAGTATTTCGTTTGGTTGAGCTATCACAAACTTACGACTGAACTCGTCGCTCATTGCAACCAACATAATGTAGTGCACCATGGTTCGATAATTGAGCAACTTTTGATAAGTGTCTTTGGCTGTTCTATGTGCATTGGTAGCTGGCTCCTCAAGTGTAGGATTCGTCAGCACATATAGGATCCGTTCATGCTCCAGGGCAATCTTTAACTTTCGGTACCAACTACCGAAGTTGGATCCCACCAACTTATCATTATCCAACAATGATTGGAGCGATAAAAAAGTGGCCATTCTGCACAAAGGAAAACCAAAATCTAATTAGTAATTGATTCATTAAACCTAAAGATTCGAACTTTAATCAAAAGATTTCTCCCAGTATTTTATTCGAATTGGTAGCCTCTACCTCCAATTCAAGGAATTATCCTAATTTCTTAGTGGGTACTAGAATCCACATAGACTATACACAAGTCTAACTTTGGTTAGCCCATCCATATACATCTAAGGATAAATTCATAACCAATTATTTCTCTAAATAATTTCCAATAATTAAATTTTGCTCTAGGCCCTGATCAGTTGGCTTTGGCCTTCTCAAAAAATGGTCCAGTTAGGTCCAACCATTAACATGACTATACTTGGCCCATCCAACCAATGAATGATCAGGCCTAACTTTTGTCGGTCCACCTGACCATCATTTAGAAAGATGTATCCAAGAGATCATATAATGAATGATAATTTCATCAATCGATAAGCACCAGGCCTTTGGACCTCCAATGATTATCCAACTGATGGACCCATTATCATCAACTTTAATGGAAGGCTTTGATCCAGTTATCATATAACTATTTAATTTTAGAGACCTAATAATTTTAGAAAATTTATTTATAGAATTGAGTAGGTCAGATTAACCAGCTTGTCATGATCCTCCTACTAACTTCATCAAGTCAACTTAAGGGAGACCATTAATAGGCTGGTCTAGGAGCACCTAAATCAATTAAACTAATTTACCTAGTTGACATGGGTTAGCTCGAATAGTCAAGCGATCCGATCAAAAGATAATCTCACCAAGAGGTTAGGTAAGTTCGATCAGTGGAAGGGTCTGCCAGGCATAACTTAGACACCATAAAAAATGGCTAGATAAGCAGGCTACCAATTAAAAACCACTACCATAGACACCAACTGGTTTAATTAGTTTTAATTAGATCAATCTAACAGTTCATGCTAGACCGCATAGCCAAGAATCAAGTCCATCTTGGGTCTTGTTAAAGACATGGACTTGACCAACTACAACTATTGTAATTGGTCTAGAGAATCCTTGACCTAATCTAAGACAACAATTGATTAGATTTAATCAGTTCTCTAATTAAGTCCATTCTTTAATCTAACCCTAGGTCTAACCTAATTAATGGACCTAATTTCCACTAACCCATTTAACCCAATGTGTTATGATTTGTGTCTTAGGATCTTCAATTCACAATCCTAGATCCTAATAAATCAACTTCTTAATTCTCAATTAAGTTTTGGACTGAGGGTTGGGGTTCGGCTTATTAAAATTGATTTTTATTTTTGTAAAATATTTTTATAACATAATTCTATCAACCAACTTGCATGTTTGATTCATAATCAATATACAAGTAAAATAAATATAAAACTACTTTAGATCTACTCTAAACAGGTTCATGTAATTGAAATAGTTTCAATAATGATTAATCATAAATCTCCCTAGATCAAATCCAACACATTTATGATGATTGAAATTAGATTAAAAAATTTTTAATCAGATCATAAAATTTTTTAGATCTAATCTAAAATTTTATGATCAATATTTTAGATCAGCACGTACTAAGACAATCTATTCACTGTAAGGGATAAATCTTATAGCAGGACAACTTTATGGCAGTCCGTGCAATCTAAAATATTTTATTTTTTTATTATTTATTTTTAATTTTTTATTTAATAATTAGATTTAATCTAAGAAATAATCTAGACATGTATAAAAATCATGTAATAAGAACCTAGGCTCTGATATCAATTAAAGGAATCAGATCTAGGGTTTCACAGGTAGATTTTGAAACTTTTTAAGATCTTACAACGGAAGACTTAAATAAATCTAAAATTTATTTAAATAACCATGTAAATACCTAGATCTTAAATTTATTAAATAATTAAGGTATGATATTAAATCAAAAATTAAAATCAAATAAGAAAGAAAAAGATTGATCAAATCAACCTAGATCTACACTACATCAAATGTAGGTATGAACTTTATAGATCAGATCTATTATCTAAGCAAGTTTAGATGTTCTAACTTATTGATCTAGGCTTGAGGATGCAGTCACAAGCCGCACACACATTCGACCTTTAGGAGTCGTCCACACGAGCCTACGATCATTGATCTGAAGTTCGATGTAGGAAATCAGCATATCATGCTAGTACTGCATTGATCCTTCTTTGACGGTCAATCCAATGCACCCTTCTTCAAAATTTAGACTCTCCAAAATATGAGAAGAAGGATAAGAGTTTGTTGATATGAGACTCTCTCAAAAAAACTCAAAAGAAAGGAGGAGAGATTGAAAATAAAATAGCCCTAGAAGAAGACCCTCTTCTTCTTCTCTTCTCTCACCTAGACACCTAGTTTGGAGCCTATGGAATCCCCATGCCCAAGGACCCTCTTCCTCTGATTTTTGCACATCCCAAATCTCTCCCAAAGCTCTATATTACATAAAAAAATTAGAACAAAATTCATCCAATAAATAGGAAAAAAAAAGAGTCCAAGTTAGGTCAAATTTCTAGACTAGGAATATCCAAACATGGAAAGTTGTTGGGGCACCCAACTCTTGGGTGCCTCCTCCATAATTTTTGGCATGGACCAGCAAGGGAGGGTGTACAAAAAAAGAGTTTATTTTCATGGAATAAGAGAAGAATTAATTAAAAGAGATGGTGGTACATAAGGAAAGATGTTTTGGTCAACAAGGATTCTATCTCATAGAATCCTAAGCAAAACTAATTCCTCCTTTGACTTGGTCTTCCACCTAACTTCCAAATATGACTTGGAGGGAGAGAGGGGGCATGAAAATTAAAAAGAAAGGTATTTTCCATGAAAAATATAAAAAAAATAGGTATGCAAGCCGTTGGGACCAAGGTGGCGCAAGGAGATAGGGAGTCCTAGTCACACTAGGAGGGAGTCCTAGTCACACTAGGACTCCTATTTTGACTTGGTCAAACAAGATATTTTAACCAAATAAAATCAAGATTAAATCAATCTAATTAAATAAGATCCTAACCTTTTTAAGAACTTAATTAAATTAGATTAAATTAGATTTAATTTTAATTTATTTTTTAATCAAATTAGAAAATTAGGTTAATCCAAGTCCTTGTTAGACTAGGACTAGTTATTCCTTGCACTTGGCTTATCCAATAAATCAATTAGACTTGATCTAATCAAGTCCAAATTAAATTTAATTAAATTATATTTAATTAGACTTAATCTCAGCCTATTGGCTTAATCAAATTAAGTCAATTAGCAATCCAATTGCTAATCGATCCTCCTACAACACTTGCACTAGGTTAAACACCAATCGTATTGATTGTTTAACCCTAGAACGATTCTTAATCATTGATCAACCATCTGATCAGATCATAAGCTCTAATGTGTATGACCTCATAGGTCCAAACCTAAGTCGATAGTATTAAAATAAATTTTTATACCAATCGAAGTGACCATTTAGCAATGATATCCGATGGTTGGATAGGTCGAAGGTGTAGAACACCATCAATAGAATCAATGTTGATATAGTTTCCATATAATTCATCCCCTTGACCATAATGCTCGTAGGATACCTCATAGTTCAACTATCAACTCTGATCAGGTTGTCCACATTATATTTTAAAATATCAAATCCATCTGATGGATTACCATGGCCAAGGTTTTGCTATATTGCAATATAGTGATACATTCTTCTCCAACTCTTTGAGTGATCAACTCCATTTTGATCACACTCTAATTTCGCAAGTACTTGACTATGCCTAGAAGTCTTTCATTACTGAATTAGAAATTCAGTTAGTTTGGTACCAAAGCATAGTGAGTTGCTTGCAAGTCACTGAGGTGATCTTAGGTCTAAGGGATACTTATACCTATATCCCATCAGAGACATTCTCGATAGCAGAATACTCTAGAGTTGGTCACGTTCAATGACGATGTATCGATACATCTCACTTGTAAGCCATACCAGTGTCTCCAAACACCTTGGTTAAGAGGATAACCAATCTATATGGCATATAGCGATTTATGCTCGATAGATACTGTCGTCCTAATTAACAGCCTATCATTTGATCATGAACAAATTTAAGAACTAATCAATAAATCCTCTCTTTATCGAAATGAAATAGTCCTAAGGACTTCATCACAATAATGAAGTTCATTAGAAGATGTAAACTTATGATGAAAAGGATGCCAAAATATTTTTTATTAATTAATAAATTAATTATAATATCTCAACCATCAATAGGCTGATGATTGGCTTTCAGACATAATTTTCAACACCATTATTATACGAAACTGAACCTCATTGGATCACACAAATAAGGGTTTGGATTTGAATGTCATCAATTGGACTAATCCAGTTCAATTGATTTGAATAAGATTCAATTAGATTCAAGAAAATCATGCTAGCACACCATTAAGCCTAATGTTCTCCTTTAATAATTATTAAAGCTTATCTCGACTGAGCCAAACGTATTTGGGCTCACTCATGAACTTTTACTTGGTCTGACTGGAGCTCGTCTATATCAGAAAAGAATTATCTTAATTTATGAGATAAATTTAAGACAACACTTACTATTTTTGGTCACCTGCTAATTCTTATTTTTGGACATTGGTCAAATGTTGACCCTGGACACTTAGACATTTGCCCTTATGTCATGCGCCTATAGGAGAGGACCTAGGGCCTTGTCCCCCTGCTAAATGTAGATAGAAAGAGGGCACGCGCTAATTCTTATTTTCAAACATTGGTCAAATGTTGATCTTGGATACTTAGACATTTGCTCTTGTGTCATGCACCTATTGGAGAGGACCTAGGGCCTTGTACCCTGCTAAATGTAGATAGAAAGAGGGCACATGCCTAGGAAGGTGTGTGCCCCATGAGGATAAAGGAGGAGTCCCATACAGATGGGATTCTAGGATTACTTCAGGGGATTAAACTCTGTGGTGTCAAGAACTCTTGTTTGACCTAGTCTTGGTGCCACCTTAGGAGAGTTTTGAGGGTCTCTCATCTAATTAGATCAAATGATGTCATCCCATCAATCAGATTTAGATCTGATTGCTCAAAGGGCCGTGATTGGCCGAGATGATGTGACACTGCATGGTGCAGCAGAGTCTATATAAATCTTATTTGCGCCTAGATTTTTAATGCTTCTGCCTTCAGCCCATGCCACAAAGCCTCTCTCCCTCCTTCTCCATGCCACCCTCTGGTCCTCTCTCTCCTCTCCATGCCCAAGGGGTTTTGGGCACAAATAAGGTGCGATCCAAGCAAGTGAAAGGTGCTAGGAAAGGAAGAAGGCAACACTACTGCAAGAGAGAACGATAGTTCTTCAAAAGGAGTTTTGAAGATCTTCAAGATCAGATCTATATCTAATTTTTGGAGGATTGATTGAGAAAGAGAAGATCTCTAGATTCTACCTGAGTGGATATCGGTAGAGGTCAGTTGCTTGTGTGGCTACATCCAGAACCTCAGACAAACATCGGGATCATCATAGGATAATTGGATTATCCAAAATAAAGGTATAATTAAACTAGATTTATTTTTTATTTTTATATTATTTTTATTATTAGATCAATAAGATCAGATTTAAGAAGTCCCAGATCTGATTAGGATCTCATAGAAAAAATTTTTGAAATGTCCCTCCTGATCCAATCAGATCTGAACAAACCTAACCTGGAAAATAGGTTTTTTCCTTCAGTAGGTTGTGCCCAACTCTTGGGCATGGAGAAGAGGAAGAGAATCAGATGAGGGAGGTGTGGAGTTGAATATTTTGATAGGGCTTCATCGTAGAGAAATCATGATGCACAACAGCTTAAGCATGGCCCTATTTGTAGACCTAGTCAAGAGTCCCTTCGCATATAACTTTGAACAGGTTAAAGTTTAACCTGCAGAATGACTGCTTAATTGATCTCCACACCCCACCCTCTAATTCTTCTAATTTTATCGCATAAAAATCAAAGAAAATGGCATGGAGATAGGAAGATAAATTTTGATTGGCGCAAGCAACTTATCTCCCTTAGAGTTTGATCTCATCAAGTATGTTTGACCCATTCAAATCCCATTTGAATGGAACACCTCCACCCCATCCATATGGGGCGTACGGCCAAAGGGGAAGTGCACCCTTTATTCCTCATGTAGGGCGCACGCCCCTTTCCCTTTATTTCCTGCATTCGAATCAACATTTGACCCTTATCCTTTTCCATCTTATGGGATTTAAGATAAAACCTTTTAAAGTCCCATCCAATGGATTTATGTCAAGTCCTAATCAAGTTAGAACAAGCCTTGATCAGACCAAGACTTAGTCTAATCAGATCAAAAAAAATCCATCTAGAATTTTTAGGAGAGGCTTATCCAAATTTCATCTCATGATTTTAGGACAAGCCCTAATCTGGTAAAGACAACCCTTATCTTGTTCCTATTTTATGGGATTTAGGAGAAGTCTTGATCAAGCTAGGATATGATCCAGTCAGATCAAGACAAATTCCTACAAAGTTCCTGGATAAGTCTTGTCCAAATAGTTTCAGAAATTAGTAGGTCTTGTCCTGTTTTCATCTGATGGATCAGGACAAGCCTAGATCAGGTTAGGATAAGTCTTTTCTAATCTAGACAAGTTCTAGCCAGACTAGGATAGAGCCATACAAGGCTGTCGGATAACCCAAATCTAATTTGGCTAAGTCGAGATGGACCAAAAAGATGATAGAAGGAGAATATTAGGTTCAATCGTGTGCTAGCACGATTTTCTTAAACCTAATTGCATCTAATTTAAATCAATCAAACTAGGTTAGCTCAATTGATGATATCCAGATCCAAACCCTTGTTTGTATGATCCAGTTAGGTTCAGTTTTATATGGTAATGGGATATGTCATGATCTCCATCAATGACATCATCGAAACATCTTTCGATAGACCAGGACTCTTCCAATTCACCCATTAGAATTGTTGATCATCAAGATAATTCTAATTGATCCCAAAATTCACCAGTGACACCTAGTAGTATATGGTGGCAACCCATCAAAATCAAATAGTGAACCTCTTGGTTTAGCTATCTGTGTGATTGGGTTCTTCTATCGTGAGTTCCGATAGGATTAGGATTAAGGTAAACTCGTCAAACCCAACACCCATCATATGAATGAATCATTCCATTCGAGTCTGATGTGAAATACTAATAGAAAGTTATTTCTATTATTTCACACTACCATAGCCATGGGTTTTAGGACTCGATCTTATGTTTATCATAGGACGACTCCTCTACCAAGGTTGATAGATCCCATCTTGGTGTGATCCAATTTCTATAATGAACATGTTATAGCTAACATACACCTCAGGGTTCTGAATGGCTAAGAGATCGAGTTATGGTGTAGTCAAACTATAACACTCTTGAGGTGAACTGTCGATGCATCTCAGGTCAAGGAACTAGATACATGCTGCAGCATCGAGCTAGTCATCGACGAAAAGGTAGGCTCCCTTATGACTGCTCGAGGTGGTCGCACTCAGTGCCCTCATTCTCTAACGAATACCTATACTCTTGCTCTGGTGTCTCCACACCATAGACTCTAGACTCATCTATCCTAAGAAAGTGACTGTACATCGATCTTCTGGATCAATCACCATTCTCGTGATGATCCTACGATCAGGAGTAATTTATTAGTTAATTATGATAACACATACCTTAAATTTTCAACTCTTGAGAATATGTGTTATCATGCTTATTAATTCAATGGATGTATCACAGATAATTTAATGCATAATATGATAGAATAAATAATTTTTTAATTAATTTTAAGTCAAAATTATGAAAATACTCCTAAAAAGAGAAGAGATATTGAGTCAGTCAGTCTATGTGGTTGTCCAGATAACGTGCAATGGGTTGGACGCAGACATTTCTTGTAGAGAGTCAAGATTCTAGTTAGATACTGGTAATTTTAACTTGACCAATTTGTTTAGAAATTTTATTTTAAACAAATTAGCTCCCACTATTTCTCGGATCCCTACATCCCTCTGTAGAGATGCAAAAATCTCCATGATTAATGATTTCTAGTGGGTGTGCGGTCTCACCAAACGACCATCACCTTACCTAACAGTTATTGGTGATGGGTTAGCCAATGAGTGAACAACTCTTGTTCAATGATTCTCTAACATGGTGCACCAAAACTTGGTCTCTAATATCGAATCTCACGTATCCGAAATATTGATCCACTCCTTAGTAAATCAGACCCACCATTTGCATAGACTAGATTCCTAATTGAGTCTCTCACCGATCCAAAATATTGAGCCAACTCGTCCTCACAGCCCATAGCATCCAATGCCTAATAGACATGGTTGCATCTTCTTGGTGCAACTGAGCACTGTACCAGCCGAGAACAATCAACCCCGAGAAGGGCCCGCACATCTACAATGGTGGAAGACTTAGACTTAATCTTTTCTTAGGAAGAATTGATTCAGGTCTCATTAAACTAGACTTGGCTTAGTCATAACAATTATGACTAACCTAGTGGCATGGTTAGCTCGGATTATTGACCACCTCAGATCAGAACTGTGTCCAATAGATATGGCAGGTAAGTGAGACCGGTGGAAAGGAAATTGCCATTAAACTCGTACAGAATGCATTCAGGTCGAGTAGCCTTCCAATTAAAAACCAGTCGGTCGTCTATGCCAAACTTACCTTAGACACCAAATTGTTGAGCCAGAATCAATTGGGTTAGCCTACAATCCAGACTCTAACCTTGAGCTAATTAGGTCTTGCTTGATCGTGACTCGATCTTGACGCCAGACTTAATCCTATTAGGTTGTCAATTTTAAGCATTGTTGATCCCAATCTAACCAATCTTGATTCGGTTTGTCAACCGCTTAGAACCTAAATTGAGCTACCCAAGCCGAACCCGCAGTATTATAAAATGTCTTTAGATCTAAAAATTCTCAATTTATAGACCTAATTAATATTTCATAAACTTAATTCTTATTAAGTAGGGTTCATAAATAAAATATCCACAATAAATCCTAGGGTTTCAGGATCTAAGGGTTTTGCAGAAAGTAATGTTTTGGGTTTCTGATTAAGGACGAACACGCAGCAACCCTACACATCATAAGAAATACCCATCGAATGAAAAGAGAGGGCCTTAAATCCTTCTTCGTTCTTATGATCGGACGGCCAAAGGAAACCTTAATCAGGAATATTCAATACTACAAAACAATATCAAGATCTATATCATATATATCTCATATTAAATCAGATCTAATTATGGCATATTTTGCATACATCTCATGTATCATAATCATGCATGTTTTTAGATCTAAATTATCTCATAATAATCTAAAAAATTAGATTTAAATTGATCTAATCAAAATAAATTCTAATCTAGATAGTTATGTAGAACTATTCTACAACTAGTATAGACATGCATCAATCATATCTCATATGATATTCAAAAATTAAATAATTTTAATTGCTATTTTTCAGATGTTATTATAATACTTATAATATCATAAAATAGTAAATAAAAATATCTAAAGTATGATTTAATCAGATTAAATCAAGAACATGCAAGACTATTCTACAGAACTATTCTATTCTAGAACTAGTCATGCATATCTTCTAATCTTAGATCCAAATTATTTAATTTTAATTTTTTTTTATTTTAGATCTGATCATATCTCATGTGACATCTGAAATCACTTATTTTCTAATTAAAATAAATTCAAAAATAGATCTAAAAAAATTTAGAACCATGGCTCTGATACCAATTGAAGGAAAATCCTCATTTCCCGGACCAGGTTCGTTCAGATCTGATCAGATCAAGAGATATATTTCAAAAAATTTTCTCTTGATCCCAATAAGATCTTGATGTATTTTAAATCTGATTCTTATTATTTTATAAATAAAATAAAATAAGGATAAATTAAATCAAATTTAATTTACCTGAATTTGGATAATCCTATTACCCTGTTGATGATCCTGTTTGCAGCGGAAGGTTCTGGATCTAGCCACGCAAGCGCCTGGCCTCTACCGGTATCCACTCAGGCTGGATTTGGAGATCCTCTTCTTCTCTATCACACCTCCAAAAATTAGATCTGGATCTGATCTGGATGATCTTCAAAACTTCTTTTGAAGAGCAGCAGTCATCCTTTTGCAGCAGTGCAGCCTTCTAACTTTTGATCGCCTTTCTTAGATCTGGATCGCACCAACCAAGGTCCAAAACACTTTTGGACATGGAGAGGAGAAGGAGAAGAAGCTTTGGCATGAAGGAGGAGGGGAGAGGCAGCCTTGGGGCATGGGATTTTCAATTCTCAATTGAATCTTTTTAACTGAGTTAGGCGCAGGGTCCTTTTTATAGACTAAGCGTGATCCAACTCCTCTTCCTCCCAACCAATCACAACCCTTTATGAAATCAAATCTAAATCTGATTGGTGGGAATAGAGACCCCTGGATTCCTACTTAGAGGGCGCCTAAGACCAATCAAAGTTGATTTTAGGGAGAACTCTAATTGGAATCCAAAAGAGAGGTGGAGTCCTTGTCCAACAAGGACTCCAAGACTCCTCCAATCTTGGAGTGGCGTGCGTCCTCCTCCTTGCTAGGTTCTGGCAGGGGGACAGGCCCCTACCAGCTCTCCAATAGGTGCATGACATGTGGTCAAAAGTCAAAGTGTCAATGGTCAACGTTTGACCAGTCAAAGGTAGACTTTTGACCAAAGTCAAAGAACAAGAAATGGCAGGTGACCAAAAATGGCAGGTAGTGTCTTACAAATAAGACAACCTTTTCTGACTTGGACAACCTCCAGTCAGACCATATGAAGGCCTTTATTTGAGCACAAACTCCTTTGCATCAGACAGGACAACTTATTTATGATAGCAAAAGAAGAATGTTAGGTTCAATCGAGTGCTAGCACGATTTCCTTGAACCTAATTGAATCTCATTCAGATCAATTGAACTAGATCAGTTTAATTGATGATCACCAGATTCAAACCCTTGTTTGTGTGACCCAGTTAGGTTCAGTTCTGTATGGTAATGGGATATGTCATGATCTCCATCATCGACATCATCGAAACTCCTTTCGATGGATCAAAACTCTTCTGATTCGAACAGCTAGAATGATCGATCATCTAAATCATTCTAATTGCTCCAAAAATTCACCAGTGACACCTAGCAGTATATGGTGGTAATCCATCAGAGCTGAATGTGAACCTCTTGGTGCAGCTATCTGTGTGATTAAGTTCTTCTATCTTGAGCCCCGGTCAGATTAGGGTTAAGATAAACTCGTCAAACCCTAGTCTCTGTCATATGATGTAATCATTCGATTCAAGTCCAATGTAAAAATAGAAACTCTTTCTATTATTTCACTCTACCATGGCTATGGATTTCTGGACTTGACTCTCATGATCATCATAGGGCTGCTCCTCTACCATCGAGGTAGATAGATTCCATCTTGATGCCATCCAGTTCCTACAATGAACATGTCATAGCCAACATACACCTCAGGATTCCATATGGCTAGGAGATCGAGTAATGGTGTAGTCAAACTATAACACCCTCAAGGTGAACTGCCGATGCACCTCAGGTCAAAGAACCAGACACACTACTGCAGCATCGAGTCAGTCATTGACGAGAAGGTAGACTCTCTAATGACTACTCGAGGTGGTCACGCTCAGTGCCCTCGTTCTCTAACGAGTACCTGTACTCTCGCTCTAGTGTCTCCACACCGTAGACTCAAGACTCATCTACTTAATAGAAGCGATTGTACACCAACCTTCCAGATCAATCACCATCCTCGTAATGATCCTATGGTCGGAAGCAATTTATGAGTTAATAATGATTATTCATGTCTTAAATTTTCAACTCTTGAAAATATGAATTATCATTGCCATTAACTCAAAGGATGTATCACAGACACTAAATACACATATGTGATAGAAAATAACCCATTTATTGATTTTAGTCAAAATTATAATTTTGCCCCTAGAAGTGTATTACAAGTGTCAGCCAATTCTGGCTTCTAGGGCACATATATCTAACAATATCGACTCTGAGAATTGGTAAGAGGCAATGAAGTCAAAGATTGACTTGATGCACTCAAACTAAATTTGGATCTTGGTAGATCCATCTAAAGGTATAGTACCTATTAGCTATAAATGGATCTTCAAGAGAAAGATATGTGCTGATAGAAATGTGGAAACATTCAAGACTAGGCTAGTGGCGAAAGGATATCAAGTTATCTTCTCGTCAGTGGCCATCCATCTGCATATTGCTTGCCATTGCAGTATATTTCAATTATGAAATATGGTAGATGGATGTGATAACGGAGTTCATAATTGGATACCTTGAGAAAGATATTTATATGAAATAGCTATTTATTTTCACATCCAATGATGGTGATCACAAAGGTCTGCAAGTTGCAAAGATCCATCTATGGACTCAAGCAAGCATCTCAAAGTTGGAATTTTTGATGTAATCAAATCATTTGGTTTAATCAAAAATGAGGAGAAATCAAGTGTGTTCAAAAAGGTCAGTGGGAGCATTGTTGTCTTCCTCATATTGTATGTGGATGACATCATCTTGATTGGAAATAATATTCCCATGCTGACATAGGTTAAAGTATGGTTATCTACGAAATTTTCTCTTAAAGACCTAGGTAAGGCATCCTTCATTTTAGGTCTATAGGAATACACTGAAGAGGATGCTGGGTCTTTCACATAAAAGAGGTGTTGAAGAGATTTAACATGGTGAACTCTAGATCCAGGGTTATGCAGACTCAGACTTTATGTCTGATAAAGATGATCGTAAGTTGACATCTAAAAGTTTGTTCCTATGCATTGGTGGTACTGTAAGTTGGAAGAGTTCCAAAAAAATGATTTCACCTAATCCGCGATTAGCTCGAGAAGGATATGTTGAGGTCAAGAGAGTCAATACCGCAGATCATGCGACTGATCCACTGACAAAGCCTTTAGGCTAGTAGAATATCCAAGTCCATCTTGAGAAGATGGGACTTAGATTTGCAGCCAATTTAGGTCAAGTGAGAGTTTGTTAGCTGTGTGCCCTAAAAGCCAGATTGGCTAACACTTGTTAAATACTTTTTAGGAGTATTTTC
>QRFJ01001443.1:0-54814 GCA_006176705.1 Cocos nucifera
TTACCTCAAAGGATTTATGCACTTCTGCCCTCAAACCAATCTTCTTTCTTTCTTGCTATTAACAACTCTTCCTTCCTCAAATCACTTCTTCCCTAGGTACCCTTCACCAAGCTGAATTCTCCTTGAATTTTGATTGAGAAACCTCCTCTTCCCGAGCTCCTTTCTTCCGCTGACCCTTTGTTATTTGCTAGAGAACTAAAACAATAGCAAGAAGAACCGGTTGCTAAGTCTTTGGGAAAGAATAATTTAAAAAGGCCATTTGCTAGGTGTCAATTCAATAGGAATCCACCCAATTCCCTACTTGCCAGGTGTTGATCAGATGTTTTTCTTGCTATTAGTTTATTTTCTCAAGCTGCTAAGTCATCCCAAGAAAAAATTATTTTAAATTCACAACTTAAAACATTCTCGACTAAACCCACTCCTAGGAATTTTCATGATTGGGATCGACACCTTTGAGAATAAGTGTCGACACCCACACATAGGTCAGCCCCTAGAACATCCCTTAGGTCGTCCCATAGGTTGACCTCTCAAGAAAAGTGTCGACACCTTATCAGGCAAGTGTCAACCTCTGGGTATACTGCCATAAATCTTCTTGAAAAAGCCTCTGTTTTCCTGAGATAGTGTCGACACCTCTTCGAGAAGTGTCAACCCCTTCCTCTGAATTTTGACAAAAACTTCTTTCATCCTTTGCTCATAGCTTTACTTAGCACTCAGCTTATTTACATTTATTTTTTTAAGTTAATTTCAATAAAATATAAATATAAATAAGGAACACCCTCCTATTTGGATTCAATAAAAATATCAGAAAAATTAAAATTCTCAAGAATAAGATTCCAAAATTTTGATTCTAGTTCAAATTCTCCAAACTCGAAACTTTTGAAACTTTCTTGCTTCAGAACGAACAAATTAAATAGTCTCCAACATTCATTAAAAATCATCTTACAACTCACCAATACTCAAAAATCAATTACCAAAACTTTTTATTTTGAGAAAATACATATTTCATATACTTCCCATACGGGTGCCAGCTTTCAGACTTGGAAATTTTTCAGGACTCGTAGTGACAAACCGTCACCATTTATGCTTCAAAACCATTACACCCACTAATATTACTTTGGATATCTTTCAAGGTATTAATACCACACATATTTGAATAAAAATCTTTTAATTCTCTATTTTACTAGTTTGGGATGTTACATTTCCACCCTCTTAAAATAAATTTCATCCTCAAAATTTGCATTGTCCACTTCAAGTAACTTTCAAGTTTCAATTATGACATTGCTAAACCTTCATTACTAAATCAACTTATGCTTTTGATAGAATCTCTCTTAAAATAAATTTCAACCCTTTCTCAAGGTGTTTCACAATAATGAATCTTACCTTAAGTATTCAACAGATTAGTGAAAACTAAAATATATAAATTGCTATTAAGTTTCTCAAAATTAAAGTATACCCCACAGGGATAAAACCATATAACAAATCATGCCATGCTAACACAAGTTTTCTTTCCAGCTACTATCGACTATATCCTAAAACATCCCATCCAAGATAGTCAATAAATAATACAGTATGATGCCAAATGATGCAGATAAGCCCGCTAGGCGCACCACAAATTCAAACTATGGATGTACCATCTCATGCTAATGCCAATGCTTATGCAATATGAGGATAAGATACACCCGACAGGTTGATCACTTCTATGGGTAATCTTTTCCAAGAAAACTAAACAAAACAAACTCAATTTCTCAAAAATTGAATAGTAAAGCCAACAAATTTAATTTCTACCTTCATGCTTGCATAAGTACATGTATATACTAAACTACTAAGCAAGGCTATAGTGGCTGAGCTAGGTTTAATTAGCATTTTGTGCCGCAGTTCACAAAGTACCATTAAACTCAGTTCAACTGCTAACAATTCATAGTATCACAAGAAATTTCATCTCAATATTGATTTCTTGTTCTCTAACTTAAGCTTGTGCTTATATGAATTCAAACTAAAATATTTAACTCATACTTATTTCTTTTATCATAAGATAACTTACATCACCTGTTAACCTTTTTACTCAGCCTATTTCGATCACTGGTATCAGTCCTCACCTTACTTGCTTGCACATCAGTAAACATGTTAGACTTTGATTTGATTTATCTATCAATCAAGTCATCTTCAAAATCACTCAACTCACTTTATACTAATCCTTAGCTTTAGCTCATCTTTACAAATCATAAACCTTTATTCTGGCTTAGGTCCATTCCTTCTATTCATAATTCTTAACTCATATTCATGAACTATAGACTATTTCTTATCCTTGCTGATTACAAGCCTTTGCTCATCTCTGCTGATTATAAAACTTCGATTCAACTCCATAAACCATTAAACCTTTGCTCCAATATTAAACATGTACCTCCTACTAACCTTTACTTAACTCTACTGACATAAACCATTGCTCTGATACCACAAATATAACATCCCACCCCTAACTAGCTATGGATGACAGTGCCACACCCCACCCTTATCTAAACGTTAAGGGGATTTCTAACTGTAGTTGAACTACAACATCACTTAAACCTACTCAAGACAATACCATTACTTAACTTAACAAATGCCATAGTCAAACTTAAATTTTCACTACTAAACCATTCTTTTAAACATGCCTTTCTGAAATAACCAACATATATATATACATATACCAGTTTTATAATCAATTAACTCAGCTATACAACACTTCTCAAACTATATTTCTTTTACAAAACATTATTACAAAAACACTTCCTCTGCTAGAGGTATTGATATGCAAGCTGATACATGTGCTGGAACATACTTCTAAGCTAAGCAATTCCCAAACAGAGCTTCAAAACTGTAAGTAGAAAAAGTGAGGGGTGAGACTTGGAGAAGTCTCATTGAGTGAATAATCAATCTATCACTAAAAAACTAGAAAAAATATAGCTGTAATACTTGTTATCATAACATCAGCTTTATATCTCTATAGTGCTTTCAAATAAACATGAGTTAAATGAGAGTAAAATCACCACTTAATCACTTTATTGAAAGAAAGCTTTGCTGAGCTAAAACAATTTACAGTACACTGATTTATTTGAGATCTGTTTCTCACATGCACATCACTAGCTAACAACACATTCAAGAAAACTTTTGCTTGCTGAACAAAATTACAACCATGTAATCAATTAAATAACATCAAGCTACCAACTATCGCCGACTACACCCCAGTGCACCCCTACCAAGGACAGTCGATATGGTCACTGCTAAACCAAATAAGATTATGGAGGTGCCAGCTTGTTAGGACCGTTGACTACTCCCTAGCACACCCCTACCAAGGGCAATCGACATGGCATTGTTAGTATAGAGCCCCACCAGGCAAAGTTTCACTATGGAGGTGCCAGCTAAATATAAAGCCCCACTGCATGAAGTTCCACTACCAGGTATTGGCTAAATATTTTTTTCTATAAGCAATATTGCAATTCACCCCATAGGTTGATCACTCCTGTGGGTCACCTGCTAAAAACCAATTCAATAAAATACTATCTGCTCAAAGCTTGCTTTGCTATTCCCATAGGAATATATATACATATAACATATATATAACTTGTCAACCATGACAATCACTTTCATCACCAAAGTTGCAATCACACCATTAATGCAACATAAATGAAGAACTATTTACTTTCAAACCAATGTCAATAAATTGTGTTAACACTTTTTAAAATATGACATCATGCTATTCAAAGTAAATTCACATATTCATA
Source organism: Cocos nucifera (assembly GCA_006176705.1). Lineage (NCBI taxonomy): Eukaryota > Viridiplantae > Streptophyta > Magnoliopsida > Arecales > Arecaceae > Cocos > Cocos nucifera. The sequence goes on from QRFJ01001443.1 coordinate 3,762, forward strand.
TAAAACTCATTTTCTATTGCTCTGGTTACATAAACACATATATATAAGTTGAAAACAACTAGAAGTAAACTTATTTACTTTGTAAACCTTGTCTCTTTTATAATAAATATCATATGAGAAAAATCAATGTTAGATGGAAAATCTAATCACCTCGAGTTCTAACTAGTTACTGTGCTATGTTTCTTATCTTGGTGCTTGAATCATTCAAAACACCCTCTTGAGCCTTCTTCCTTCCCTATTCAAATGGGTGAATACACATATATCAACATCATACCATTTGATATCTGAAATAAGAATATACCTTGATTTTATGCTTACTTTGCTCTAATGCAAATCTTTTATTTTTCCACATCTGTGATTTCACTTTACCTTGCTTGTCTTAATTTAAGTTCAGATAGACCTCAATATAATTCTACCAAATTCAAACAATTCTATCATGCTTTGCTTCAGCTTAGGTTTAGTTGATATTCACTATAACTTCCAAATTTCCAGAAGTTTAACTATACTTCACTCTTACAATTGATTCTAAGTTTAGCCAACGTAACTCCAGCTAATTGCAAAACCATTCAAATAATTCCAGCAAGATTAACAACATAATTCATTTCTAAATTTTAGGTTTAAACCCATAATCTGATTTACTAACACCTCCCATCTGAAAATAAGGATGAAAGCTTTAATTTAAATCTAACTTGGGGACTAAAATCCTTACCTCAAAGGATTTATGCACTTCTGCCCTCAAACCAATCTTCTTTCTTTCTTGCTGTTAACAACTCTTCTTTCCTCAAATCACTTCTTCGCTAGGTACCCTTCACCAAGCTGAATTCTCCTTGAATTTTGACTGAGAAACCTCCTCTTCCCGAGCTCCTTTCTTCCCCTGACCCTTTGTTATTTGCTAGAGAACTAAAACAATAGCAAGAAGAACCGGTTGCTAAGTCTTTGGGAAAGAATAATTTAAAAAGGCCATTTGCTAGGTGTCAATTCAATAGGAATCCACCCAATTCCCTACTTGCCAAGTGTTGATAAGATGTTTTTCTAGCTATTAGTTTATTTTCTCAAGCTGCTAAGTCATCCCAAGAAAAACTATTTTAAATTCACAACTTAAAACATTCTCAGCTAAACTCACTCCTAGAAATTTTCGCGATTGGGGTTGACACCTTTGAGAATAAGTATCGACACCCACACACAAGTTAGCCCCTAGAACGTCCCCCAGGTCGTCCCATAAGTCGACCTCTCAAGAAAAGTGTCGATACCTTATCAGGCAAGTGTCCACCCCTAGATGTACCGCAATAAATCTTCCTAAAATAGCCTCTATTTTTTTGAGACAGTGTTGATACCTCTTGGAGAAGTGTCGACTCCTTCCCCTGGATTTTGATAGAAACTTCTTTCATCCTCTACTCACAGCTTTGCTCAGCACTCAGCTTATTTACATTTCTTTTCTTAAGTTAATCTCCATTAACTTTAAAACATAAATATAAATAAGGAACACCCCTCTATTTGGATTCAATAAAAATATCAAAAAAATCAAAATTCTTAAGAATAAGATTCCAAAATTTGGGTTCTAGTTCAAATTCTTCAAACTCAAAACTTTTGAAACTTTCTTGCTTCAGAACAAACAAATTAAATAGTCTCCAACATTCATTAAAAATCATCTTACAACTCAAAAATACCCAAGGATCAATTACCAAAATTTTTAATTTCAAGAAAATATATATTTCATATACCTCCTCATATGGGTGCTAGCTTTCAGACTTAGAAATTTTTCAGGACTCGTAATGACAGATAGTCACCATTTATGCTTCAAAACTATTAAACCCACTAATATTACTTTAGATATCTTTCAAGGTATTAATACCACACATATTTGAATAATTTTTTTTTAATTCTCTATTTTGCTAGTTTGGGATGTTACAAATGGAGTCTTATCTACATGTCAATAGATGGTTCTCATAGTGGGAGTTGTGCATGTAATCCTTTGACATGAGACTACCATAGAATCTTATATGTATGAATCCATATTTTCGTTCATACTCATTTATGATTTAGTCATATATGGGGTATTTTAGATATGGTGGATTACATATGAAGGTTGTGAGTAGGTCAACATGGAATCGATCACTCCTGGTAAGAGGAGATCGTATCCTACGTGCTTCAATCAAATGATGATTTAGGAAGTCTTTGATCAAAGCATGATGAAAATTAGAAATAATTTTTAATGCTTCATTAATCGAATCATCATCATAAGATTGAGAGAAATATGAATATGATATTGGGTTTGACATAGTTTCATACCCAGAGTCATATTCGGGATGCAGGATGATCGAAGGATCTTGTTGCACAGTAACTTTCCACTGAAGGATATTTTTGATATTTCTACCAAAATTTTATATCTTCTGGGTAGACATGATACATTGCTAGACATCAATCTTATCTTGTAGGTTCAATCAAATTAAAGAGTTTAATTTGATCATTAATTAGAAAGTGTTCTAATTGGTCAAATCGGGTTAGCTAGTTTTAACCTAAATCAGTTTGGTTAAGTTCTAACCAGATTAGGTCAAATCACACCTGGACCCACTACTAGCTAGATGTGAAACCCAATGAGTCACACACAAAAATAATTGATCAAGGGTCTAATTGGATTAGATCAAGTTTGCAAGTTGAACATGCTAGCACATGTTGCAAACCCTAGCACCTAGATTTGAATCGGATTTCGATTTGGGCTAATTTTATCCAATTTGAGTCAAATCAAATTTGACTAATAGATTGGGTTAACTCTTGGCTAGATGACCAAAGGATTGGGCACCTAAAAATAGAGACCCATGCACCAAAGAGTCTCTCTCTTGGTGCATGGAAGAGACCATGTGCGCTAGGGATCTTTAGTGCATCTTTTGAGTTGGCGCCTCCCTTATCCATTTTATATGTCATGTATTTTTTCCATTAGGGCATGGACTTTAGAAGGAGGCATAGAAGAGTCCTTCTGCAGGTGGAACTCCTCCATATTAAATCTAGAAATTGGTTTGACTTGGAAGTCTTTGCCACTCAAAACGCTTGGCACCACCTGGACTCATGAGTCCAAGTGGTTAGGGACTCTATCTCACCTCCTCTATCTCCACGCCATATTCAGATGTGGCATCCCACTTTTAAGCCATTGGATGGCCTACATCTCTGATTCAAGCCCTTTAATTTTGATGCCATATATTTATGCATCATGACTCTTCGTAGAAAAACTATGTAGAATTAGTTCGAAGAGTCCTTCTACTTTAAGGCACCTCTTAGACTAAGTCTATGTAATTTTAAATGGTACAAAATTTAGAAGGGGCATGAGATATGCTGATGGGGCATGAGATGAAGATGGGTGAAGGGTGTGAGATTTTGTGGTGTCACCCCTACGTATATTATAAATAGGGGTGCACTCCGAGAGTCCAAGGCATCAAAAATTCCTCCTTTTTTCTTACAAGAGTTTCTTTTGTCCAATTTTTTTCTTTCCTTCTCTTGTCTAGACAAGGTCCTAATAAGGATAAGAAGTCTTCTTTAAGACAAAGATATTAGGAAGAAAAATTAAGAAGATAAGGAAAAAAAGAAGGCAAGGAAAGTCTAGGAGGGTGACATTAAAGGTTAAGGAAGCTTCTGCCCAAATAATTAAAATTTTTATTATAAAAATTTTAATTAAATTATTCAAAGGTGCTGGTGACTTGATCAAGTCTCCATGTGGATCAACATTAGAGAGTGAACATGTGGACACCTAGTGGAACCCTTATCGGACCACTGTCGAAGTTCAGACTCGAGTCAGGGTTTAACGATTGAGGTATGTTCCAATACCCTCTTATATGTCATAAATGCATATTATATGATTTAAATTTTAATAAGATGGTCCTAGGGTTTGGGTTTGATTTCATCATTTCATAATTTTTTTTTGAAATCCATGCTTTTTTCTTATACACCAAACCCATCAATGGTATCAGAGCAAACCTTATTGGACTAAATCATATGTTGTTACGTTTATGCTTTAATGGCATAATTGTAAATATGATATGATCATATTTAATTTGTTTAGCATGTTATTTATATGATGTGATCATATTTATTTAATCATAATTAGATTATGATGTATATATCATTCTATAAGGTTGCCTTGACATAGTGGCATGAGTTCACTATGTTATGATGGTTGTCCTAGAATGATTATACATGCTATTATATTTGTTATATATCATGATTGATATATATTCTTGTGTTCCATATGATTTTAAATTAGAATGTGCAAGAGACCATTTAAAGCCCTCTATAAAATTATATTAAGTTGAACTGTAATTAATCGATAACAAAATCAGCCTGGATGTCTAATTGATCAATCGGTGTCTAGAAAAATGATTCATGATTGGTAAAGAGAATGTGGTTTTCTAATTAATTCTATTGTCTGACCTGATCAATTTATTGGTGTCTAAGGAAAGCAATGGAGGATCCCCACCTCTCTCCCACTTACCTGGCCAATTCGAATTGATTTAATTCTAGATTGGGTGCTTAATGTGTTGGAAAATGTGTTCTAAAGCCAATCATCTAAGTAGTAGATGAGTGAAATTAGTATATGAATTATCTAATAATAATAGTAATTTAGCTATTTCATCATAAAAGTTCTATCTTCCTTAAATGAATTCCTAAATTATGATGAAGTTCTTAGAACCACAATCAATCGATAAAAGAGAATTTATTGGATGGTTCTTAAATTGTTCATAATCAGATGATAAGTTATAAATAAGGATGATAACTTATCAAGTGTAGGTCACTGTATGCCATATGCATTGGTTGTCCTCATAATCAAGTGGTGTGGAGACACTGGTATGGCATTCAAGTGAGATATAGGAGTACATCTACACTAAACATGACCAATGTAGCACTCTACTATTAAGAGTAGCTAGCTAAGGCTAATGGGTATAAGTGTCCCTCTAATCTGAGATCGTCATGGTGACTTACAAGCAACTCACTATACTTTGGTGCTGAACTACCTATATTTCTAATATAGGTGATGGAAGGTTTTTGGATATAGTCAAGTACTTGTAGAGTTGGTGTATGAGTCAAGATGGGATTGACCACTTTTGATTAACTTCAGAAAGAGAATGTCTCGCTGTATTTCAATTTAACGAAATCTAGGCCTGGATAATCCTCATGAGGTGTCACGAGATTTGCAAAATTTTGAAATAACTCACTGTACTTTAGTGCTGGACTACCTATATTTCTAATATAGGTGACAGAAGATTTTTGGGTATAGTCAAGTACTTATAGAGTCGATGTGTGAGTCAAGATAGGATTGATCACTCCTGATTAACTTCAGAAAGAGAATGTCTCACTGTGTTTCAATTTAGCAAAACCTAGGCCTGGGTAATCCTCATGAGGTGTCACAAGATTTGCAAAATTTTGAAACACAATAGTGATGACTTGTATGAGTGTTTGATAGCATACTTGAAGTCATCTTGAGCATTATTGATCATAGGGATGAATTATACGGAAACCATAGGCCAGGATTCTAAGAATGTTGCTTTGCATACATTTGACCTATCTGGACATCGAAAATCATTGCTAGATGGTAACTTTGATTGATACAAAAATTGATTCTTATACTACCGACTTAGATTCGAACCTATGGGATCACACATATTAGAGCTTGTAACCTAATCGAATGGTTAATCGATGATTGAGAATGGTTTCGAGATCAAATATTCAATGCGATTGATGTTTGACCTAATGCAAGTATTGCGGGAGGATCAATTAGTAATTGGATTGCTAATTAGCTCAATTTGATTGAGTAATCAGGCTGAGATCTAGTCTAATTAAATTAGATTTAATTAAAATTAATTTATATTTAATTAGATTAAGTCTAATTAATTTATTTTTTAAGCCAATTGTAAGATAAGAATAATTTCTTGTTTGACTAGGACTTAGATGCACCTGATTGACTTAGGATTTAAATCAGATTTAAATCTTAATTTAATCTAACTTAATTAGGTTCCTAGTTGGACTAGAATCATTCTTAATTAAATTATATTTAATCTAGTTTAAATAAAATTTAAATTAGATTTAAAATAATTTTGACCTAGTCAAACAAGAGGAGTCCTAGTTGGACTGGGACTCTCTCTCTTTCTCTTGTGCCTATTAAAGTCCATGCCAAATATTTAATTCTAGATTTTTTCTATGTATTCCCATGCCCAAAAATGCCTTCCATGCCCACTATTCAGAATATTTGAAAATTTATTTTGACTTGGTTAAAATTAGAAGAAGTTAGAAATTATTTCCTACTTGGAAGAGTCTTCTTTGACAAAACTCCTCCCTCCCTTGTGCGCCAACTCTACCCACACCTCTCTATCTTATTCAGCCCTTTATCTCTTGATTTTGTGCATGGGAATCAGTGGTTACTTGAAAAAATTAGTGGGAGGGGCGTCCAAGAGTTGGACGGCCCATAGAAGTCCTCTTTTGACTAGGCTTTGATCAAGTCTTGCAATAAAAAGTGGATGCCTCTTATGAGATGGTTTGAGGATATGAAAAATCCTAGAAAAATCATAAAAAAATAGAGAATAAGGAGAAGGTGTGAAGGATTTGTGGTGCCAAGATTCTTGGAGAAGAGCCCTCAATTAAGACATCAAAGGTTGATGTCTTGAAGAGACAAGGTAAGAGAAGATTATCTTCTTTTATATTTTTCTTTTATGTTTCTCTCTTTCTATTTTATTTATAATTTTTATATGTAAAAGTTTGAGAGAGAGAGAGAGGAAGGGCTTGAGGAAAGATGGTGCCAAGATTCTTAGAGAAAAGGTCTTCATCTGGACATCAATCATTGATGTCATGAAGGCACAAAGGTAAGAGAAGAATATCTTCTCTTTGTTTTCTTTTAAGTATCTTCTTCTTTTTTATTTTATGTGATTTTTATATGATAAAGATCTGAGAGAGAGAGAGGGGGGAAGAGGGCATGGAATCTATGCTTTAAGGTGTTGGGGCATGGTGATCCTTTTTGGACATGATTTGATCATGTCCTGATGTGAGAAGAAGAAGAGAAGAAGGTCTTCTCTTAGGGTTTCCTTGAGAGCCCTTCTTCTCAATTTTATTTATGAGATTTTTATAAAAAAAATCTAAGGATGTGATATCTAGAAAATTAGAAAAAAATTCAGAGGAGAAGGTCTCCTCTGATCCTAACATAGAGGTGTTTTCTGGACATCAACTGTTGATATCCTAAAGGAGATGATTTATCTTCTCCTAGTATTTTTTTCATATATCTTTTTATTTCTATTTTATGGGAGATCTAAGGATTGGATTCCTCCCTCATTTCTCCCCATGTTCTTTATCTCTTCGATTGTCTAAGAGATCCAAAGAACATGTATTTGATTAACTATCAGGAGGGATCTGCAAGAAGCTAGCACTTCAAGCGGATCTTCATTTGACGAACCTTCGATCTATGTTGTAGGTTTGTGTGGATCACCTATAGAGACTAGATGCATGTGTGGCTCCAAAGGAAATAATAAATTCAATCATGGAGTTCTCAACTCGCGCAAAGATAAGAGATCTAATCTCTTGGTGATCTAGATGTGATCTAGGATTAGATCTAGAATTATTCTAGATCTAGGTATTGATATGATCAATACCACTTATGATTAACTTAATTTTAGATTTATATTTATATTATAACATGTTATAGATCCTTGATATAGGATTTTGTAATTTGATTACATGTATGTTATAGATTAAATAGTTTAATCTATCTTCCGCTGCTCTTTATTTTGAAAAAGTTTTGAAATCTATGCATGAAATCCTGCATATTTTCTATCAGTGGTATCAGAGCATCTAGGTTCTATTATAACGTATTTATGAATGCTTTAGATTAAATCTAAAAATTAAAGTTAATTAAAGATCGTACATACTGCCATAAGGTTGTTCTGTTGTAAGATTAACCCCTTACAATGAAAATATTGTCCTAGTATGTGCTGATCTAAATCAAAATCATGAATTATTTAGATTAGATCTAAGAAAATTTATGATTTAATTTTTTAATTTAAATTTAAAATTTAATTAATATTAGATCTATTTTAGATTATTTAGATTAGATCTAAATAATATCAGAATTGCACATACTACCATAAGGTTGTCCTGCTGTATGGTTTATCCCTTATAGTAGAAAGGTTATCCTAGTATATGCTGATCCGAAAAACTTAAATCATAAATATGTTAGATAAAATCTAAAATAATTTATGATTTATTTTTAAATTTTAAATCTAGTTTTAAATGATTTATGATCTGATCCACATGATGTGTTTTATGTTTAGATCTAATCCTCTTATTACATATGTTGATATGTAATTTTTGTTTTGAATCTAGAATGTATATGTATGATATATTTGTTTTATAGAAATTAAATCATGAACTTACTTTCTACAAAATCCTAGATTTGAAATCTTAGGACATGATCTAAATAATGAAATAAATTAGATCTAAAACTATATATTGAATCTGATTCAATACAATTTAAAAATATTTCAAACAATAAAATCAGAAACTAGTTCTGAGATTCCATAAACCTAAATCCATAAGACTTGAACTTAATTAAGAATTAAGTGATTGTTTAGAATCTAGGTTTATGATTTGAAGATCCTAAGATAATTTCATAAAAGATGGGTTAAAAAAAATATGTTAGCTTTGATCAAGTCCTTAATTGGGTTAGACCTAGGGTTAGATTAAATATGGACATAGTTAAGAAATTGATCAAACCTAATTAATAGTTAATTAGAATTAGGTTATTTCTATAGATCACTTCAATAGTTGTAGTTGATCAAAGTCTATGCATCTAATAAATGGATGCTGATCGTGGCTCAATGGTCGAGCCTGAGTCTTTAGGTAGACTAAATTAAAACTAACAAACCAATTGGTATCTAAGGTAAGTCTGGCATCCCATATCAATGGTTTTTAATTGGCAATCTATTTACCTAGCCATTTCTGATGGTGTCTAAGGCAAGCTTTGGCAGACCCTTCCACGGATCTTACTTACCTGGCCAATGTAGTTAATCAAGTTTTTGATTAGGTTGCTCATTGATTCGTGCTAACCCATGTCACATAGAAAATCAGTAAGACTGATTTTATTCAGTGAAACTGATTTAGGTGCCCATGGAACGTAATTGATTCTAGTCCTCATCAATGACTTGCGAAGTTGGTGGGAGGACTTGACTTAGTGAAGTCAGTGGAAGCAAATTGGTCCATGTCCTTTCTATCCTTAAATCACTAATAATTTAAATTCTCTAAAATTATTAGGTCCTTAAAATGATAAAGTTATGGGGATAATGGAGTCATAGCCTCCCATTAAGGTGTTTGATAATGGGTCCATTAACTCAATAATCATTGGAGGCCCAAAGGTCTGGTGCTTGTTGACTAATGGAATTATCATCCATCATGTGATGACTTGGATGTGTCTCTCTAATGGTGGTTGGGATGGCCAACCAAAGTTGGACCTGATCATTCATTGGTTGGATATGCCAAGTATGGTCATGCTAATGGTTTGACCTAACTGGACCCTTTTCTGAGAAGGCCAAAGCCAACTGATCAGGGTCTAGGGCAAAATTAAAAATACTAAAAATTATTTGGAGAAATAATTAGTTTTGAACCTACCCTTAGATGTACATTGATAAGCATCATAAATTCACCAATAAAAATATTAATTTATTAATTAATTTATATTAATTTTTAAGAATTATTAATCAATTTATATATAATTTTTAAAAAATTCGTATTTTTATTAATTAAAAAATTAATTAAAAAATAAAAAAAAAAAAATTAAAAAATAAAATTTTATCATCAATAGAAAGAGCTCATTTTTTTTATCATAACAAAATAAATTTCAAGTAAAACAGAGCTAAAATGGAAAAGATATGAATTTTTAAAAAATATAAAATAAATAAAAATTAAATAAAAAAAAGAAAACGGCTCAGCCGGCTCCGCAAGGCGAGCCACCAAGCCAAGCCGAGCCACCAAGCCAAGCCAAGCCATCAAAGCCGACTCAGCCGTTGAAGCCATCAGCCGGTCCACGATCCAGGCGTGGACCGCCAGCTCAGCAAAATCCGACGAATCAGAGCTTGCCACGTGGTGGACCTAGACCCCTAAAGGGTCTACAGAAATTTATCGCGGCTCACAAGGGTAATTTAGTCTTTTCACTCGGCAATAGAAGCGCTGATTGGCTTGCGGTGTGCGGTGCGGCCGGTCCACGCGGTCCATGGGAACAGTGATTGCGCGATCGGACGGATGTGGTTGTTTGCGGTCAGGATCGGACGGCTGTGGTTGCTTTCGGATTTTATTCAGCTGCAGACATCACATGGATCACCATCGGATGGCAGCGCTCGATCCAGGCGATGATCCGACGGTCCAGAAAGCTCCCGACGGTGATCAAACTCTCAGGCGCATGATTTGCGGCCAGATTTCCTCCATCAAGCGCGATCCAACGGCCAGAATTTAATCCGACCCGATCTGAGCTGATCTGCATCCGATTTTGATGATTTTTGGACCGTTGGATTCCTATTGAATGGCTGGATTTTATCAGATTTATCAGAGTCATATCAGAGCTATTTTAATTCAAATTTTATTCAGATTTTGATGATTACAAAGGCATTAGTCCCACATTGCCTTTAGAAGCAAAATATCCAGCCCTCCTAGCTCTATAAAAAGGACCCTAGGCCTCCAAAAATCAATATCTCCGATCAAGGTGAAGCTTTGGTACAGGGCGAAGCCAGGCTATGGGTTAAAGGCTGCTTCGAAGCAACGGGTGCCGAGAAGAAGAGCCGAGCTTCTACACCATCTTTCTGCCAATGCCGATCCAAGATCAGAGATCAGGCTATTTTATTTTTTTTAAATTTTATGTATTTAAATTTTAAAATTTTAATTAATAAAAATTTTATTTTTGCACTTTAATTTCTTACTTTTTATTTTTATTGTAATTTAATTTCTGTACTTTAAATTATTGCTTTGCAAGTAGATGCTAAGATCTAACTAGTAGATCTTAGTACCAAGTTTAAATTCCTGCACCTTTTAATTTTTGCTTTTTATTTTCCGACTTCACTTTTGATCCCAAAACTCTTCTTTTTTCTTTTTCTTTTAAAAATCAAAGATTTCAAATCTAAAAACACTACCTTCCCTGTGGATTCGACCCGACTCACTACTATCTACGCATTTTCAATGATTTTAAGAAGTCGGATTAAACTGATAAACACGGTGTCTTAACGACAACATCGCATTCCTATCAAGTTTTTGGCGCCGTTGCCGGGGAAGGTTTTTGATTTTTGATTTTGATTTCTTTGATTTATTTTAAATAAATTAAAAATAATTTCGGCAAATGCTTTCTATCAAGTTTTTGGCGCCGTTGCCGGGGAAGGAATAGATGCTATTTTTTTTCTTTGATTTCTTTGATTTTTTTTGTAAATTAATTATATTTTTTTTAATATTGCTTACTAATTTTTTTTATTTATTTTGTAGAAAAAAAAAGAGAAAACGAAGAAAGCATCTAATTTTGGTAAGATCAATCCTAACCCTAGTCCTCTTTTCTTTTTATTTATTTATTTATTTATTTTATTTTTAAATTAATTTAAAAAAATATTCATTTAAACCTAATTAAAAGCCTCATGATAAGATTAGAAACCCTAACTGCTTTAGAGCATGCATCATATTAGTTTTATTTTTATCTTTATTTTTATTTTTATTTTTTTTGGTGATTGCTGGAGGCAAGGTAAGCCTTTCAGAATTCAATTAGTTGCATGCATCTAGTTTAAATTGCATAGAACCCTTTGATTGAATTTTTTTTTTTTGCATATTCATATTAAATCAAATTAAGGGCACAACCCAATTAAACAAGATAAGGTGGGGATTTGATCACCCTTCCTTAGCCCACAAACAACCAACCAACATCCTGCATTGACCTAAGCCTTTAAATTAAAATCAATTAGACATCAACCCTAGGAACTCGAGCTCAATAGGACAAGGAATCCTAAGAGTTGAACCGGGTTAGGATAAGTCAATTTGACTGGTGTCTAGGAAAGTGGTTCAGGGATGACTGCGCCCGAAGGAAGGTGGTTTCTAATTGGTTCCGTTCGCTTACCTGGCCAAGCACAATTGGTGTCTAAGGCAAGCAACGGGGGGACTCCCACCGACCTTACACTTACCTGGCTAGTTGATTGGCTAATCCTACACTTGGAGGGCTTGAAGGTGACCTTGGCAGTTAGGAGCTGTCTAGATCTAGGATAACCCTTAGTCAGGATTGATTGACCAACTTGATTGCTAACCAACATTAAATCCTAATTAAACCTAATTCTTCTCTTTCTTCTTAGTTCTAGGACTCCTTAGGACCTCTTCTTTAGAACTCTTCTTTCTTTCTTTTTCTTTCTCCTCTAAAAATAAAATAAAATAAAATAAAATAAAAATTAAATTAAACTAACTAAAAAAATTAAAAATTAATTAAATTAAATTAATAAATAAAATAATTAAAAAAATTTTTTAATATAATAAAATAATAATAAAATAATAAAAAAAATTCTAAAATTTTTATTTGAACCATACATTAGGGTTACACTAATACATGCATGGTAGGAAATCACTTTTTCTGATTTAGTTGAACTTAATTGAATGGTTGATTCACATTAAACATAATAATCAAATGGCTAATATGAATCTAATAGTCCAAAAATTAGATAAAGTTGACCTTCTTGCTCAGAAAATAGATCAACTCCTAACCCTAGGTCAACAATCTCCTGCACAATTCACATCATCTTCTAATTATCAGGAGAATTATTCAATCTGTGCTAGTCCAACCCATCATGTAAGTGAATGTCCTATGACTGCACAGTTTCCATATTTTATCCAAGAACAAGTTCAAGCTACTCAAGGATACTCCAAATTGATTAATGACCCATTTTCAAATTCATATAATTCAGATTGGAGTAACTTTAATTTTTCTTGGACATCCCAACAGACTCAGGCTCAGACCCAAATTTCACTTGAGCAAAATTATCAAAATTATGCCTATAATAATGGTCAGCCTAGTCAGTTTAACCAGCCATCATATTATAATCAGCCTTCATACCCACCTCCTCAACAGACCAATCTAGCTGATGATAGATTTAACCAACTTCAACAATTAATTCTAACTCAACAGCAATCTATCGCCAGACTAGAAGCTCAAATAGGATAATTAGTTGAGTCTAACATGAGGAGAGAACTAGATCAACTACCGAACCTACCAATTTCAAACAACCCACCTAATGACCACCAACCACCTGGATTAAATTATCAATCTAATGTTTCATCTAAGAATCTCCAATTTGAGAATACCAAAGTAATTTCCTGAACTTAAAAGCTATAGGATTCTTATGGACCCATACCAAGATCCAGGTGAGAGAGGCTAGTACTGATGCTAGCCAAAATAAAAATTTAGAGGAACTGGTTAGTACTGAGACTAACCACATAGAAGAACCCAAGCCAGGAATTAGTACTGATGCTAGTTCCAGTTTAAATGAGATAGAAATAAGGGAAAAAGAGAATAGATGATTTACCCGAGACTTATAAACCTAATGTCCTATTCCCTTCAACCCTAGAAGCTGGTTCTTCTTATAAAAATCAAAAGGCATGTAATGAAATGTCAATGGAGTTGTTTAAGCAGGATCACATTAATTTACCTCCAGAATTAAAACCATCTTTAGTCACCATTCCAGCACCCATTGAATCAAACTTAACTCCTAAAACTCCATTCATGAGCATTTTAGAAGAACAAATAGGAGAAATTCTTAATAAACATGGGTCTGAGAATGGAATCATAAAATATATCCCAAAAATTAATAATGAATATATCAATAATGGGATTATAAATCAACTTTCTGAGATTGGCAATCCAAAACCATTGAAATTTGTCAATCCAATATTCGACACAGGATAGTGAGCTGCATTGTGTCTGGCTGAAGACGGTAAACTTAGCGCTTGTTGGGAGGCAACCCAATATTTAGTTTTTATCTAATTTATCTTTTTAGTTTATTTTTTTTTAGGATAATTTGAATAAGTTGGAGGGAGAGCTCAAATTTTCAAAGGCATGTGCTGGACCAAAAAAAAATATATATATATATATATACTGAGTTAGGTGTATTCTTCCATGTTTTTTATTACATCCTTTATTTTTTCTTCTTCTCCATTGAGGACAATGTCGATTAAGTTGGGGGGAGAGAAAAATAAAAATTTTAAAATTTTAAGTCCTCGAAAAAGTTAGTATTTAGTATTTAGATACCTGATTATGCTTAAGAATCGAATTAAACTAAGCATTTTAAAAAAAAATTGATACACAGATCAGAGAATCTGTGAGATATTGAGGAATCAAGTATTAAGAAAATTCAATAAAGAGTTAAGTCTAGAACATAAAAAAAAATTTTCTTGGAGCATTTCTAATTATTTCTACTAGCATCAAAGAAAAGTCTACTTTTTATAGGCTTGTGTAGGGTAACTATACGTTTCTTCATATAAAAATTTATTTTAATAAAATAGTTTCCAAGTACTTCTCACTGAGTAACCGGGCCTCTTTGCCTAAGCAAGCATTGAGTTTCGCATCAAAAGGTGGGAAGGGCAAAGAAGCTCGTTGTAAAGCTAGTCTTAACTCGTAGCCTATTTGATTCGAGCTAGTAAGCCCGAGGGGTATTCTATACCTAGTGCCCTAAAGCCAACTGGTTTGGGAGTCATTGGCCCAAGACTCGCTACATGGATCAAATAGAAAGCTTAAGGAGTTAAGACACTCAATAGTGGTACAACGTTAAAAAAAAAAAAAAAAAAAAAAAAAAAAAAAAAAAAAAAAAAACATTGGTTTCCCACCAAGTAACCGGGTCCCGTTGCCTAAGTAAGCAATGATATTTGCATCAAAAAGTGGGCAATGTGAAAATAAAAATTAATAAATGAAGGATGGAAGTAGCAATACACCTGCCTATATGAAAGTTTAGACAAATCAGAGATAAAAGTGGAATAATTTAGAAAAAGTTCTGAAAAATTTAATGTTCTTTACTTAATTTTTCTATTGATAAGTATTAATACCCCAATGATATATCTCATTTAAGCTCTACTGAATATCAATGGCCATTTTGAAAATTGCTTAGGTAAAATTCGAAACTCTAAAGTTAAAAGGTATTTAAAACTAAATTCTTTCTTTACTCGAGGACGAGCAAAGCTTAAGTTGGGGGGTGTGATAAGCATCATAAATTCACCAATAAAAGTATTAATTTATTAATTAATTTATATTAATTTTTAAAAATTATTAATCAATTTATATATAATTTTTAAAAAATTCATATTTTTATTAATTAAAAAATTAATTAAAAAATAATAAAAAAATAATAAAAATTAAAAAATAAAATTTTATTATCAATAGAAAGAGCTCATTTTTTTGATCACAATGAAATAAATTTCAAGTAAAATGGAGCTAAAATGGAAAAGATATGAATTTTTAAAAATATAAAATAAATAAAAATTAAATAAAAAAAAAATGGCTCAGCCGGCTCCGCAAGCCGAGCCACCAAGCCAAGCCGAGCCACCAAGCCAAGCCAAGCCATCAAAGCTGACTCAGCCGTTGAAGCCATCAGCCGGTCCACGATCCAGGCGTGGACCGCCAGCTCAGCAAAATCCGACGAATCAGAGCTTGCCACGTGGTGGACCTAGACCCCTAAAGGGTCTACAGAAATTTATCATGGCTCACAAGGGTAATTTAGTCTTTTCGCTCGACAACAGAAGCGCTGATTGGCTGCGGTGTGCGGTGCGGCCGGTCCACGCGGTCCATGGGAACAGTGATTGCGCGATCGGACGGATGTGGTTGTTTGCGGTCAGGATCGGACGGCTGTGGTTGCTTTCGGATTTGATTCAGCTGCAGACATCATGCGGATCGCCATCAGATGGCAGTGCTCGATCCAAGAGATGATCCGACGGTCCAGAAAGCTCCCGACGGCGATCAAACTCTCAAGCGCATGATTTGCGGCCAGATTTCCTCCATCAAGCGTGATCCAACAGCCAAAATTTAATCCGACCCGATCTGAGCTGATCTGCATCCGATTTTGATGATTTTTGGACCGTTGGATTTCTATTGAATGGCTGGATTTTATCAAATTTATTAGAGATATATCAGAGCTATTTTAATTCGAATTTTATTCAGATTTTGATGATTACAAAGGTCATTAGTCCCACATTGCCTAGAAGCAAACTTTCCAGCGCTCCTAGCTCTATAAAAAGGATCCCAGGCCTCCAAAAATCAATATCTCCGATCAAGGTGAAGCTTTGGTACAGGGCAAAGCCAGGCTATGGGTTAAAGGCTGCTTCGAAGCAATGGGTGCCGAGAAGAAGAGCCGAGCTTCTACACCATCTTTCTGCCAATGCCGATCCAAGATCAGAGATCAGGCTATTTTATTTTTTTAAAATTTTATGTATTTAAATTTTAAAATTTTAATTAATAAAAATTTTATTTTTGCACTTAGTTTCTTACTTTTTATTTTTATTGTATTTTAATTTCTGTACTTTAAATTATTGCCTTGCAAGTAGATGCTAAGATCTAACTAGTAGATCTTAGTACCAAGTTTAAATTCCTGCACCTTTTAATTTTCGCTTTTTTTTATTTTCCGACTTCACTTTTGATCCCAAAACTTTTCTCTTTTCTTTTTCTTTTATAAAATCAAAGATTTCAAATCTAAAAATACTATCTTCCCTATGGATTCGACCCGACTCACTGCTATCTACTGATTTTTAATTATTTTAAGAAGTCGGATTAAATTGATAAACATGGTGTCTTAACGATAACATCGTGTCCCTATCATACATGGGTGGACCAACCAAAGTTGGGCTCGTGTGTAGTCTATGTGGATTCTAGTACCTACTAGAAAATTAAAGTAATTCCTCGAATTGGAGGTAGAGGCTACCGGTTCAAATAAAATAGTGAAAGAACCTTTAGACTAAAGTCCAAGTCTTTAGACTTAAAATGATTCATATACAATAGGTCATTATTCTCTATTAAGGCTAAATCCTAATTGCTCCTATCACTATTAGACAGTGAAGACTTATGGACCCAACTTTGATAATCAATATTGAAAGTTGAATATTGGTTCAATAGTATGAATAGATTCGTATTGGGGTTTCTGAGTCCAGTCAGAACAATTAGTCCAAGATTAATCCAAATCAGACATAGTACTTCTAATGTTTGAAACAGGGTCATAGAAAGAAGATTTGTCTTGCTTTCCTTGACCACAACAGGCTGAACAAGAGAAAGAAGCAAAAGTTGCTCATTAAAGATGTTATATGATAACACCTTAAAACTTCTCTTATGTAATTCTACTACATGGGTATTAGATACCAGTAGTCTTATGCAATTCATTGCAAGAACTTAAGGTAAGTGAAATGTACACACCCTAGTTAGATTATGTCATGGATGTTTATGTTTGGCATTATAGGTTTAGTCATATTGATAAGAACAGGATAAACGGGTTAGCTTGAGAGAAAAACCTAGATATCAATGATTGTGAATTATTAATAGCCTATGAATCTTGTCTTCTTGGAAAGATGACAAAGTCACCTTTCACTGGAAAAGGTGAAAAGTCGGTAACATTCTAAGTCTCATACATAGTGATGTATGTGGACCTTAAACTTAAGTGCCAAAGGAAGATATTAATATTTCATTACAGATGACCTATCTGGGCATGGGTATGTTTGGGATGAATCATTTGAAATATTCAAACAATTTAATTATGAAAAAAAAATAAACTGGATAAGACATTAAAACTCTTCGATCAGATCGAGGAGGTAAATACTTAGACAGTGAGTTTGTGATATATCTAGGAGAGAATAGGATTCTCTCTCAGTGAATTTTTTTTTGGAATATAGTATTTCTAAAAGAAGAAATTAAACTTTGTTAGACATGGTTCAATCCACAATAGGGTATACTTGTCTACCTATTGCAGGGTTGTTCTCTTGTGACTATATTTTTGCTCTGAAAATTTATACCAAGTTAATCCTTTGCATTGACTCCATATAGGATATGGATCGGGCATAGACCTAGACTCTCTCACTTTCAGATTTGGAGTTGATCAGCCTATGTTGTATATTTGCACACAGATAAACTTGGATCCTGGTCTAATAAGTGTTTAAGGATTATTAATTCTACTATGCTAAAGAACATAAGATGTTCATCAGCAGTAGAGCATTCCTTTTGGAAAGAAGTTCCTTAGAGAAGAAAATGATGCCATCAAGTTGAACTTATAAAAATTTGATTGATAGAAAAGAACCGATGTTATCTGACAAACCTACAAAACTATATTTGATCAGATCAAATCCCAAGCCCATTAAAGTATCACCTTTAAGGAGATCCATTAGAGTACCATATTAGTCGGATAGATACTTCAATGTCTAGGTCCAGGATGGCGATCATGTTGAGCTCGATGAGAATAACAAGGATCCGATCACCTATAAGGATATAATGCAGTGGGCTGATTCTGAGAAGTGGCTTGGAGCCATATGATCTGTTGATCCTGAGATTGATTTTGATGATTCTAAAAAATTGAGTATATTATGTATCTAATCATGTATTTTAAGAATGTGTGTAGGATTTTTCAAGTATCCAAAATGAAGAATTTATCTCAAGAATAAATCCTCTCAAGATGCCATGCCAAAATACTTAAAAGAGTAAATTCACACATATTTGGATGGCTTAGTATGAAGAAAGTATGATTGAAAGAAGAGAAATTAAAATTGAAGGAAGCAATTATGTTTAAAAGAGTTTGGGGCCAAGAAACTCAAGCTTGAAAGGTCAAACATTGAAAAAAAATGAAGTCAGAATTTTTTGAAATATCTCAGATTTTTTCGAGAGCTCTCGAGTAGTCTGACACAATGAAACAGTATTCTGGCATAGTCACAAGAAGTCTCGAGTTGAACTTGAGACATCTCATTCTTAGGAGACAGAAACTTCATTTCTGTGCTCTAAGAGCAAAAGGTCTCGCAAATTTCTCGAGAGGTCTCGCGGTTCTGGTGAGACATCTCATAAAAAATTGAGAGGTCTTAAAATCTGATGAGAGGTCTCATAAAAAGTTGAGAGGTCTCGATCTACGCGGACAGTCTTCAATGGATAATTTTCCAATGGTTATTTTTCGACCACAATGGCTATTTTTCGACCACAACAGCTATTTCAAAGCTTCCAACGGCTAAGAACTCTCACTCCAACCTTCTCTAAAGGTATTTAAAGAATTGAAAAAAATAGAAGAAAGAGATTAAGAGATTTAGAGGGAGAATCTTTTAGATTTTGTAAGAAACATTGAATATCCAAAGAAAAAGGAAAAGAGAGGAGTGTTGTGCATAGATTTTAGTGAGCCTTTAAAGCAATCTTCTCCAACATCTTTCACATCCTCTCAAGCATAATTTAAAGAAAAGCCAAGCTTCAATCAAGCATATTATCAACTTGTTCTTTACGATTTAAAAGAGCTTATACTCTATTTTTTATATTATGCTGAAACTTTACTTGTATTTTTTAATTTCTTTACAAGTTTCTTTAGGAGAAAGAAACTTGGGGTTTAGGCCCATCCAAGCCTAAAATTGGACACTATAGATTTTGGTTGGTGATCCCAAAAAATTAATTGGATTGTTAGTAAATTTGAAAAACTAACGATGTTAGATTTTGGTTGGTGCTTCTGTGAAAACCAACTAGGTTTGTTTGTAAGCCTGAAAAAATAAACACACTGTAATCAAGGATAGATTATAGTGAAGTTCCTAAGAAAAGCTTGAAAAGTGGACATAGGAGCGGGTTGCTCCAAGCCACTATAAATCTTTCTGTATTTGTGTTGTGCTTTTTTCTTCTATCTCTCTATATACTTTGCATGCTTATGATTCTTACTTTACTTTCATAGTTTGATTTTGTTATCTTAATTCTACTGCTCATATTATATACATCTCATCTTCACCACTTAGATTAAAATTAAAGCACATAATTGCTTAGAGTTAAATTTGACCAAAGCTTTTATAAGAACCCAATTCACCCCCCCTCTTGGGTTGCTATCTCTGGGCAACAATTGGTATCAGAGTAGGTGCTCTATAATTGATTATTAACCAAACCATCTTGAGTAAAAGATCCTGGCAACCCCATTTAGCTCATTATTTGCTGAAGGCCAATCCACATCAAGACCACCACTATTTAATGGCATAAATTATATCTTTTAAAAAATTAAAATAAAAATTTTCATACAAGCTTTAGGCTATGACTTTTGAGGAGTCATAACTAGAGGACCATATACACCCATAATAGAAGTTAATGGTGTGTCTATTCCCAAATCAGAAAAAGATCGGGATGAATTTGATAAGAAGATGGCTCAATTGAATGCAAAAGCCGTCAATATTCTTTATTGTTCTCTTGATGTACAAGAATTTACTAGAATATCCACTTGTACATCAGTAAAGAAAATTTGGAAAAGATTGAAAGTGACTTATGAGGGAATAAGCCAACTAAAAGAGTTCAAAATCAACTTGCTTGTTCATAAATATGAAATGTTTAAAATGGAGAAACATGAGTCAATTTCTAAAATATTTTTTAAATTTACTGATATTATTAATGCTCTAAATGGTCTTGGCAAAATCTATATTAACTATTAACTTGTTTGCAAGGTTTTAAGGTCTTTGCCAAAGGAATGGAAAGCAAAGGTGACAGCCATACAAGAAGCGAAAGACCTCATCAAGCTGTCACTAAAAGAACTGATGGGTTCACTCATGACTCATGAGTTGAACATGGCTCAAAAGGAGGAAGAAAAAGAGCCAAGAAAGATGAAGACCATCACCTTCAAATCCATTGCACAGCATGAAGAAAGTGATGAGTCAGAAGAAGAAGAAGATGAAGAAGAGAGTGAAGATGATGATGAAGATATGGAGCTACTCACAAGCAAATTCAAGAAGTTCCTCCTAAAGAGAAGTATGAAAAACAAAGAAGAAAAAGTGTCACATGCTATAATTGCAACAAAAGGGGACATTACAAGTCGGATTGCCCCTACTCAAAAAGTATCCCAAAAAGATCAAGAAAAGAGCTATGTTAGGAATTTGGGATGATAGTGACACTTCAAGCTCAGATGAGGAAAAAGAAGTGGAAAATCTTTGCCTCATGGCCATTGAGGATGAGGTAAATTCTGAAAACTCCTCCGAGTTTATATTTAAGGAATTATTTAAAGCCTTTAATGATTTAATGGATGAATTCAAAAAATTAAGACTGAAAAATAAAGAAATCAAAAATTCTAATCTTCTTTTAGCTAATAAAAAGAATAAGTTATTAAATGAAAAAGAAGATATCTTGAAAGAAAAGAATACTTTGACTAAAGAAAAAGAAGAATGGATGAAATCTGAAAATTCTTTAGTTAAAAAAAAAATGAAGCTTAAAAAGGATAATGATACCTTAAGATCCTCCTTAAAAAAAAATTATTTTAAATAAAAAGAAAGAGCTTTCGAGAGAAAATAAAAAATTGATAAGAGAAATTAAAATTTTGAAGCCTATTGTTGAAAAGTTTACCATTAGTTTTCAAAATCCTCAATCTATGGTAAAAGTTAATGGGGTTGTTTTCAATAAAATAGAAATTGATATTAATATTTCAAGAAAATAGCAAAGTGCTAGGAGTATTTTCATAAGAGCTTCAACTAAAAATCATTCAATTAAATACTTTAAATGCAATAAAATTAGCCAAAAAATTTTTGAATGCAATTTTAAAAGAATTGGCCATATTTTGGTTAGACAAATTTGGATTCCAAAAGGAACCTTGAGCACTAACTTCAATGGACTCAAAAAAACTTGGGTACCAAAAATTATGAAGTAATTTTGCAGGTATACCAAGGATCCAATGAAGCTAAAAGAAGAAAATTTTTATGGATGCCTTGAAAATGGAAATAGATGGATGGTGCTATTTGATAAAATCTAAACTATTCTCACACCATGCCATCTTTATTTGCTAAATATATTTTGATTATTAATTAACATAATTATTAAGCATATTTGATTGATTTTGATGATTTATCATTACTTAAAATGATCATACTCTATGAATTGAAAGTTTGATGTATTAACTTTAATGATTTGTTAATATGTATGCATATGATAACTTCTTTCATATTTTGATAAGTATGATTGATTTTGATACTTGCAATAATTTGAATGCTTTGATTTTAAAGATTAATACGCTCTCCACTATATATAATGCTATGGATGAAATGGTTTATTTTAAAATTCAGCATAATATTTTAAGTCTCCCCATATCAATTTTATAATTAATGAATTTAAATTAAAAGATTCTTATTGGATATGAATGTTTTAAATTGCTAAATATTCATAGAGAACTTCAGTTTTAATTATTTGATATCAAACAACTTACTATTGTCATATATTTGATTGATTTATCTTTTAGCAAAAAGAGAAGAATGTCATTATTTCAAATATAATTTTACATAGCTATATGTTTGATATGATATCATTTGAAATAAATTCAAAAATGCATACCTTTTTTGAATCTAATTGCTTGATATTTCTTATGAAAAGGAAGAAATGATTTTTTTGAAGAATGACTAAAAATTTCTTTATGATTTGACTTAACTAATTTGCTGATATCAATTCAAATTGATTTATCATTCTAAATCCTTAAATTGTTAATTTTGAATCAATTTATCTTGATTTACTTCAAAATTAAAATCATTGGTATCAAGCTAAATTTGCAAATTAATCTTTAAATGGTATTAAACCAAGAAAATCATGATTTGATTTAAAACTTAGTTTAATTGGTATCAAAAAAATCTTTCAAAGAAATGACTCTGTTTGCTAAAGTAAGGGAGAGAAAATATTAAAGAAGAAGTAATCATTCAATAAAAAAGGCCTTTAAAATTAAAAATATATTTTAAATTTTAAAAATCTAAATTTAGTGGTTAAATTTGTGTTGAATTTGCTTGATTTAAAATACAGAAGGAAAGAAAGTTGAAAAGTAAATTAATCTTGCTATAAGTATGAAAAATAGGGGGAGAGATATTTTCTAACTTAATTTGATTAAAATTTTTTTGACTAATTTAAAAACATATTCTTACTCCAAGGAATAAATTTTGAAATCCATTTGAAAATTTAAATTTGATCCTAAATTTCTCATGTGCATTACAAAATTCTTATGAATTATTTATTTTGAAATAATATTTTACTCAAAGTAATGAATTTAAAAATGTGACTATCTTATGCTTTGATACTATTTATTTTACTTTGCTCGATATATTTCTGATACATACCTTTCCTAAATTTAATTAACCAAAATTTCTTAAGAAAAAAAAGTTAGAATATTAAAGTATATATGATGCTTGATTTCTTATTCGAATATTTTGAAAAGCTCTATTCCTCTTAAAACTTAAAAGTGCATATTTGAAAATCTGAATAAAGATCATATTCATTCAAAAAGAGAAAAAGCATATAATATTTAAATTCAAGCTAATTTTTGAAATTAAAAATAAATATTTAAAACTTATTTTGAGTCAAATGATAAATTTTCAAAAGAAAGATGATTCATTTAAATTGATTTCATGAATTTAATACATCTCTCAATTTAATACTTTGATGTTGATTTTGATGACTCATATAAATTAATTTTCTGAACTTAATGCAATTCTTACTTTGATACAATCATATTATTGATTTTGATGATTATTTCTTATTTCTTTCTCATGAACTTTTTGATGTTGTCAAAAAGGGGGAGAGGAATGTTGAGTATATGCTTGAAGAAACTCAATGAATTATATTGATGCTTAAAATGAAAACTTAATACTTACTAATATGAATTAAAATATTTTTTTTATGAGTATATAAAATATGTGCAATGAACCAAAAGAATAATTGAGAACATTCATGAAGTACTCATTCATGTGTTTAATCTATACTTCATGATACTTTTTAGCAAAATGCATAGAAATACATTATTTGCTTTTATTATGCATATACTCAAGATTTTGTCATCATCAAAAAGGGGGAGATTGTTGATCCTGAGATTGATTTTGATGATTCCAAAATATTGAGTATATTATGTATCTAATCATGTGTTTCAAGAATATGTGTATGATTTTTCAAGTATCCAAAATAAAAAATTTATCTCAAGAATAAATTCTCTCAAGATGCCATGTCAAAATACTTAAAAGAGCAAATTCATATATATTTGGAAGGCTTGGTATGAAGAAAGTATGATTAAAAGAAGAGAAATTAAAATTGAAGGAAGCAATTATGTTTAAAAGAGTTTGGGGTTAAGAAACTTAAGTTTGGAAGGTCAAACATTGAAGAAAAATGAAGTCAGGATTTTTTGAGACATCTCAAATGTTTTTTGAGAGCTCTCAAGTGGTCTGGCATAATGAAATAGTATTCTGGCATAGTCTCGAGAAGTCTTGAGTTCAACTCGAGACGTCTCATTCTCAAGAGATAGAAACTTTATTTATGTGCTCTGAGAGTGAGAGGTCTCGTAGATTTCTTGAGAGATCTCGTAGTTCTGACGAGACGTCTCATGAAAAATTGAGAGATCTCGAAATCTGATGAGAGGTCTTATGAAAAATTGAGAGGTCTCGATCTGTGCGGATAGCATTCAATGGATAGTTTTTCAACGATTATTTTCCGACCTCAACAGCTATTTCAGAGCTTCCAACGGCTAAGAACTCTCACTCAACCTTCTCTAAAGGTATTTAAAGGTAGAGAATCAATTGAAGAAAATAGAAGAAAGAGATTAAGGGATTTAGAGAGAGAATCTTTCAGATTTTGTGAGGAACATTGAATATCCAAAGAAAAAAAAAGAGAGGAGTGTTGTGCATAGATTCCAGCGAGCCTTCAAAGTAATCTTCTCCAACATCTTCCACATCCTCTCAAGCACAATTTAAAGAAAAGCCAAGCTTCAATCAAGCACATTATCGACTTATTCTTTAGGATTTAAAAAAGCTTATATCTATTTTTTATATTGTGCTGAAACTTGTATTTTTTTATTTCTTTATAAGTTTTTTTGGGGGAAAGAAACTTGGGGTTTAGGCCCATCCAAACCTAGAATTGGACATTGTAGGTTTTGGTTGATGATCCCGAAAAACCAACTAGATTGTTAGTCAAACCGAAAAACTAATGGTGTTACATTTTGATTGGTGCTCTTATGAAAACCAACTCGGTTTGTTTGTGAGCCTAGGAAAACAAATACCCTATAATCAAGGATAGATTATAGTGGAATTTCTAAGAAAAGCTTGGAGAGTGGACGTAGGAGCGGATTGCTCTAAACGACTATAAATCTTTGTGTATTTATGTTGTGCTTTTTTCTTCTATCTCTCTATATACTTTGCATGCTTATAATTCTTACTTTACTTCCATAGTTTGATTTTGTTATCTTAATTCCACTACTCATATTATATACATCTCATCCTCACCACTTAGATTAAAGTCAAAGTACATAATTGCTTAGAGTTAAATTTGGCCAAAGCTTTTATAAGAACCCAATTCACCCCCCCTCTTGGGTTGCTACCTCTGGGCAACATGATCCAAATTGAAGTCTATGAAAATCAATAGTGTATGGACACTAGTTGATCACCTAAAGGGATAAAATTCATTGGGTGTGAATGATTTTTTAATAGGATCAGAGTAGCACAAATCGAAAGATAAGGACCTATAAAGTCCGTCTGAGTATCCTCTCAAAGTTCGAACATACATTCTGAACGTATATCTTAGTTATGAACAAAGACAAGCCCTGCACTTATTATTGGGCAAAATGTTTTGTAGTGTTATTACTTGTGATGTTTGAGGATGAAATTCTCTTAATCTGGAATAGCATTCCAACATTACAAGGAATAAAGGTTTAGCTATCATCTTATTTATCCATGTACGAGATTAGACACAGTATACTCACTAGAGATAGTGAGCAGATACCAATATGATCCAAGTAAGAGCTACTGAAGGATTGTATAGACAATCCCTAAGTATTTGAGAAATACTAAGGTCTAGTGACTCAAATATGAAAGTACTGACTTAAAATATATGGATGTTTTGATTTCAATCAGAACAAGATGACAACAAGAGAATGTCGACTCATACCCTAATTATAGGAGCAATCTACTGGAAAGGTTCCAAGCAGAATACTTTAGCCTATTCAGTTAGTGATGTAGAGTACATCATGGCATATGATGCTACCACGTAAGCTATGTAGTTACTAAGGTTCATTAGCAGGTTGGGAGTGGCACCCTCCACCCATGGTCCAGTCCTATCATAGCACTGAAGCTATAGCTCAGGCTAAAGAATCGAAGGACCAGCATATTCTGCATCGATTTCATCTTAGATATTTGATCTGGATGACGTCGATCTTTAGAAGATCGATGTAAAAGGAGAACTTGACCGACCCATTTGCTAAGGCCTCAGAACTAAGGAGTTCTACAAACTTAAGTGGAAGATAGGATATTTGATATCATTCTAATTGGCTTTAGTCTAAGTGAGAGTTATTGGAAAATGTGTCCTAAAGCCAATCATCTATGTAGTAGATGATTGAAATTAGTATATGAATTATCTAATGATAATAGTAATTTGGCTGTTTCATCATAAAAGTTCTATCATTCTTAAATGAACTCATAAATTATGATGAAGTCCTTAGAACCATAATCAATCAATAAAGGAAGATTTATCGGATGGTTCTTAAATTGATCATGATTAAATGACAAGTTATTAATAAGGATGATAATTTATCGAGTGTAGGTCGCTCTATGCCATATGTGTTGGTTGTCCTTATAACCAAGTGGTGTGGAGACACTGGTATGGCATCCAGGTAAGATGTAAGAGTACATCTACACTGAACGTGATCAATGTAGCACTCTACTATCAAGAGTAGCTAGTTAAGGCTAATGGGTATAAGTGTCCTTCCGACCTAAGATCGCCATGATGACTTGCGAACAACTCACTGTACTTTGGTGCTGGACTGCTTGTATTTCTAATATAGATGATGGAAGATTTTTGGGTACAGCCAAGTACTTGTAGAGTCGATGTATGAGTCAAGATAGGATTGACCACTCTTAATTAACTTCAGAAAGAGAATGTCTCACTATGTTTCAATTTAGCAAAACCTAGACTTGGGTAATCCTCGTGAAGTATCATGAGATTTGCAAAATTTTGAGATGCAATAGAGATGACTTGTATTAGTGTTTGACAGCATACTCAAAGTCATCTTGAGTATTATTGGTCATAGGGATGAATTATACGATAACCATGGGCCAAGGTTCTAAGAATGTTGCTTTGCATATATTCAACCTATCCGAACGTCAGAAACCATTGCTAGATGGTAACTTCAATTGGTACAGAAATTGGTTTTTATACTATCGACTTAGGTTTGAACCTATGGGGTCACACATATTAGAGCTTGTAATTTGATCGGATGGTTAATTGATGATTGAAAATCATTTTGAGGTCAAACATTCAATGCATTTGATGTTTGATCTAATGCAAGTGTTGCAAGAGGATCAATTAGCAATTGAATTGCTAATTGGCTCAATTTGATTGAGCAATCAGAGTGAGATTAAGTCTAATTAAATTAAATTTAATTAGAATTAATTTATATTTAATTAGATTAAGTCTAATTGATTTATTGGATAAGCCAATTGTAATGTAAGAATAATTTCTTATTTGACTAGAACTTGGGTGCACCAGATTGACTTAGGATCAAATTTAAATCTTAATTTAATCTAATTTAATTGAGCTTCTAGTTGGACTAGGATCATTTTTAATTGAGTTATATTTAACCTAGTTTAAATAGAATTTAAATTAGATTTAAAATAATTTTGACCTAGTCAAACAAGAGGAGTCCCAGTCCAATTGGGACTCTCTCTCTTTCTATTGTACCTATTAAAGCCCATGCCAAATATTTAATTCTAGATTTTTTTTATGTATTCTCATGCCCAAGAAGGCCTTCCACACCCACTATTCAGAATATTTGAGAATTTATTTTGACTTGGTCAAAATTAGAAGGAAGTTAGAAATTGTTTCCTACTTGGAAGAGTCTTCTTTGACCCAAACTCCTCCCTCCCATATACGCCAACTCTACCCGTACCTCTCTATCTTATTCGGCCCTTTTTACCTTGGTTTTGTGCATGTGAATCAATGGTTATGTGAAAAAATAAGTGAGAGGGGCATCCAAGAGTTGGACGCCCCATAGAAGTCCTCCTTTGACTAGGTTTTGACCTAGTCTTGCAATAAAAGGTAGATGCCTCTTATGAGATGGTTTGAGAACGTAAAAAATCCTAAAAAAATCATAAAAATTTAGAGGATAAGGAGGAGAAGGCATGAAAAATTTGTGGTACCAAGATTCTTGGAGAAGAGCCCTCAATTAAGACATCAAAGATTGATATCTTGAAGAGACAAGGTAAGAGAAGATTATCTTCTCTTATATTTTTCTTTCATGTTTCTCTCTTTCTATTTTATTTATGATTTTTATATGATAAAAATCTGAGAGAGAGAGAGAGGAAGGGCTTGAGGAAAGATGGTGCCAAGATCCTTAGAGAAAAGGTCTTCATCTGGACATCAATCGTTGATGTCATGAAGGCACAAAGGTAAGAGAAGATTATCTTCTCTTTATTTTCTTTTGAGTATCTTCTTCTTCATTATTTTATATGATTTTTATATGATAAAGATCTAAGAGAGAGAGAAAGAGGGCATGGAATCTATTCTCCAAGGTGTTAGGGCATGGTGATCCTTTTTGGACATGATCTAATCATGTCCTGATGTGAGAAGAAGAAGAGAAGAAGATCTTCTCTTAGGGTTTCCTTGAGAGCCCTTCTTCTCAATTTTATTTATGAGATTTTTATGAGAAAAATCTAAGGGTGTGATATCTAAAAAATTAGAAAAAAATCAAGAGGAGAAGGTCTCCTCTGATCCTAACATAGAGATGTTTTCAGGACATCAACTATTGATGTCCTAAAGGAGAAGATTTGTCTTCTCCTAGTGTTTTTTCCAAATATCTTTTTATTTTTGTTTTATGGGAGATCCAAGAGTTGGATTCCTCCCTCACTCCTTCTCATGTTCTTCATCTCTTCGATTGTCCAAGAGATCTGAAGAACATGTATTTGATTAACCATCAGAAGGGATCTGCGGGAAGCTAGCACTTCTAGCGGATCTTCATTCGACGAACCTTCGATCTATGTTGCAAGTTCGTGTATACCACCTGTGGAGGTCGGATGCATGTGCGGCTCCAAAGGCAACAACAAATTCAACCATAGAGTTCTTGACCCATGCAAAGCTAAGAGATCTGATCTCTTGGTGACCTAAATGTGATCTAGGATTAGATCTAGAATAATTCTAGATCTAGGTATTTATATGATCAATACCATTTATGATTAACTTAATTTCATATTTATATTTGCATCATAACATGTTATAGATCCTTGATGCAGGATTTTGTAATTTGATTACATGCATGTTATAGATTAAATAGTTTAATCTATGTCTTCTGATGCTCTTTATTTTGAAAAAAATTTTGAAATCTATGCATGATACCATGCATGTTTCCTATCATAATGGCCTTCCTATTGAAATCTGATATGCCTCCGAGCTGGCTCGAATATGCCATCGAGCCAACTCAGGGTGAGATTGAGCCTGCTCAAGATGGATTCAAGCCGGCTATCTCATGCGGACAAAAAGAATTGCTTGAGCCAGATGCCATCGAGTCGGCTCGACTATGAATTATGCCAGCTCAATGGGTGAATTCGATTAATTCACTATAGTAAGGCCTTCCTTCATGCTAAGTCATATTATGTCATGAGTTATATTAGGTTTGTTGTGTAACCACAAGACCTATTATGGGGACTGATATAATATTAATCTGGTGCATTGAGATGTTTATAGCATTTTGGGTATACTACTTTGTTGTGTAACCACAAGAGCAATTATATTCCACTTTGATTGTATAGAAATAAAGGATCCTACTTAACTAAAATGTTATAGTTTGTTGTGCAAACATAAGACTCTTAATATTTTAAAGGTCAGGGTTATATTGAGAATTGCATGAGATGCAATTAAAAGGAGTTTCCTACCTTTGAACTTATAAAAGGTTTGTTGTGCAATCACAAGACATTTTATAAGAAATTAGGATCTCAATCCCATTAAGAAAACTAATTAGGATTTCTCAATTATCATAGTAGAGGGTTATAATTTTTGATAAAATAGTGGGAGACATAATTAAATTAAAGTCCTAATTTAATTATGTATGATGAGTTGTTTGTTTATGTAATGTTCTTTAAATTAAAATGGCTTTTTCACTTTCACTGCATTCAATTTTGGATTCAAATAAGATGATCGATCTCAATTATGTGGATTGATTGAGAAATTTTAAAATAGTACTCAATCAGGAGAATCTATCCTATATCCTCGAATCCCCTGATCCTAAGAAATTAAAGAAAGATGCCATAGATGAAGAAAAAGCCACTTATAAGAAGTGGCAAAATGATTCATTAACTATCAAATGCATCATACTGGGCTCTATGAATAATGAGTTACAGAGGCAACATGATGGCATGGATACTCAGTCCATATTGCTCAATTTAAAAGGGCCTTTTATGGAGAGCAGAGTAGGACTGCTAGATATGAGATATCTAAGCAGTTATTCCATGTAAGGATGACAAAAGGATCATCCATACAAAATCATGTTCTGATGGTAATTAACCTAATCACTCGATTAAGTCAATTAGATTTTGTTATGGATGGAGAGTTGAGTTAGGATCTGATCCTACAATCACTCCTAGTATCATTTTCTCAATTTATTGTGAACTATCACATGAACAAACTGAATACTACACTACCGAAGCTGTTAAATATGTTAAAAATAGTAGACAGCCATATCAAGAAGGATAAAGCTTCTCTTCTTCTTATAGATAGGATCTCCAAAAAGAAGGTAAGTAAAAAGGATTCAAAAAGGAGGCTGAATCCTAAAAGTGGCATAAATAAGAGGAAGAATGGAAAGAAGACCTCCAAACAGACGATCCGTTATCACTACGGCAAAGTAGATCATTAAAAAAGAGAATATAAATAATACTTTACTTTGACATTGTCGATCTGGTCATATTAGTGAGATCAGGATTAATAAGTTATACAAATAAAAGTTCTTTGAACCTTATGATTATGAATTATTAGGAACTTGTGAATCATGTCTCATGGGTAAAATGACCAAGACTCCATTTAGTGGACATGAAGAAAGGATAAGTGAGTTATTAGGACATGTACATTCAAATGTATGTGGTCCTGTGACAACTCAGGCCAAAGGAGGATACTCTTATTTTATAACATTTACTAATGATTTATCTAGGTTTGGATATGTGTATCTTATAAAACATAAATTCAAAACCTTTTATAAATTTAAAGAGTATCAAAGTATGGTTGAGAAATAAACTGAAAAGAGTATAAAACTCTTTCGATCTGATCGAAAAGGAGAATACTTATCCAGTGATTTTCTAGACTATGGCATTCTCTCTGAATGGACCCCTCCTTATACACCACAATTAAATAGTATAGCCAAAAGGAGGAACATACCTTATTAGATATGGTACAGTCCATGATGTGCTTCACAGAATTATCTATTTCCTTCTGGAGTCATGCCTTGAAGATCGTAGTATACATCTTAAATCGAGTACCTTCTAAGTCTGTATCTAGTACTCCATATAAGATATGGAGAGATAAGAAACCAATCTTAAGTATCTTAAGACATGGGGTTGTCCAATATATGTCAAAAGAAATTTTGGATATAAGCTTAGATGCTAGTTCAGACAAATGTCTATTTGTCAGATATCCTAGAGATAGTATGGGATATCTATTCTATCACCCTACTGAATAAAAGATTTTTGTAAGTAGGCATGCCACTTTCATGGAGAAAGAGTTTTTCCTAGAAAGGGGTAGTGAGAGAAATATTGAACTTAGTGAAGTTTAAGAAGAACAAATAGATATTTCTCAACCAAATAAAAATATAAATATGGAAGAATCAGAACACACAATTTCTATCCATAGGTCTGATAGAGTGCGAAATGCATCTATGAGGTATGGAATCATTCTTGAGAATAATGAAGCCTAAGTCATTGAAAATGATGAACCTCTGACCTATATGAAAGCTATCATGAGTAGGGACTTAGACAAATGGCTGGCTACCATACAATCCAAAATGGACTCCATGTACACCAACAAAGTATAGACTTTGGTGGATGCACCAGAGGGTGTAAACCTTATTGGGTGCAAATGGGTTTTTAAGAAAAAGATTAAAGCAGATGGTCAAGTTGAAATCTATAAAGCCAGATTGGTGGCTAAGGATTTTAGACAAAAATAGGAGATTGATTATGATGAAACATTTTCACCTATTGTCATGCTTAAATCTATTCGGATTATGCTTTCCATAGCAGCATACTACGATTATGAAATTTGGCGAATGATGTGAAGACCACTTTCTTTAATGGTTTCCTAGAGGAGGAGGTCTACATGTCACAGCTAGAGGGATTTATCTCAAATGAGAGATCAAATCAAGTATGTAAGCTTAAAAGATCCATTTATAGATCAAAGCAAGCATCAAAGAGTTGGAACATCTGCTTTGATATTACAGTCAAAGAGTTTGGCTTCATCAAGAATTTGGATGAATCGTGTGTGTACAAGAAGACTAGTGGGAGTGTCATAGTTTTCTTGGTTTTGTATGTAGATGATATACTCCTTATTGGGAATGATATCCTAATGTTACAATCGATCAAGTTAAGGCTATCAAATAAGTTTTTCATGAAAGACTTGGGAGAAGCATCCTATATACTTGGAATAAAGATCTATAGAGATAGATCTAAGAGCATGCTAGGCTTGTCCTAGTCTAGGTACATTGACTTAATACTGAAAAGGTTCATTATGGATTGGAGTAAAAGAAATTACTTACCCATGAGTCATGGCATACATCTCTCTAAGAAGATGTCTCTTAAGACACTTGAAGAGAGAAATATAATGAGTTCTATTCCTTATTCTTCGGCTATAGGATCAATTATGTATGTCATGTTATGTATCAGGCCTGATGTTGCTTATGCTTTAGACATAGCCAGTAGATTTTAGGCTGATTCAGGAAAAGATTATTTGAAAGCTATGAAAAATATTCTTAAGTACTTGAGAAGGACTAAGGATATTTTTCTAGTATATGGTGGATCTGATCTTAAACTAGAAGGATATTCTGACTCTAGTTTTCAATCAGACTTAGATGATAGCAAATCCATTTCAAAGTATGTTTTTATTCTGAATGATGGAGCAGTGAGTTAGAAGAGTACCAAGCAACCAACTGTAGCTGACTTAATCATTGAGGTAGAGTACATAGTTGCAAGTGAAGCCACTAAAGAAGCTGTCTGGATGAAGAAGTTCATCACTAAATTGGGTGTCGTTCCTGAAACTGAGAACCAAGTACCACTTTATTATGATAATACTGAAGTAGTTGCTCAAGCAAAGGAACCAAGGTCTCATCATAAATCCAAGCACATTCTGAGACGCTTCTATTTCATTCATGAAATTATTGAAAGATAAGATGTTGTCATTGAACGAGTAGATACAAAAAATAACATAGTAGACCCATTCACTAAGGCTTTACCATTGCAGCAATTTGATCGCCACCTTGATTGTATGGATTAAAATATAAAGACGATTTGCTTTAGTGCAAGTGGGAGATTGAAAGGAATATGCCCTCAAGCCAATCAAAATTTATATTTTGATCAGCAATTTCTTATCTATCAAATTGATGTAATGACATTTTTAAATAAATAAAGACATTTATTTCATCATATGCTGCATCTTAATTATTTATTTAAGATTATGATGAACTCCATAAATTAGGACTATGATTTTAGGGTTATGATGAGATCATACTAGTGAGACCTAAAATCTTAAAATCCTAATTTAAATATTTTTGATTGATGGAATATTGAGTTGGGGATCAATGTTTTCGATAAAACTAGTATATCCTAAGTATGCTCGATGGAGAGAGTGATTGATCTCACAATCACTTGTGTTTAAAACTAATACAAGGATGTGGGTGTTCACTAGAAAATGAGTTTATTGAATTGATCCAACTTGAAAACATCTAATGGAATCTTATCTACATGTCAACAAATGGTTCTCATAGTGGGAGTTGTACATGTAATCCTTTGACCTGAGACTACCATAGAATCTTATATATATGAATCCATATTTTGGTTCATACTCATTCATGACTTAGTCATGTACGAGGTGTTTTGGATATAGTGTATTACATATAAAGGTTGTGATTAGGTCAATATGAAATCAATTACTAATGTTAAGAGGAGATCGCATCCTACATGCTTTAATCAAATGATGATTTAGGAAGCCTTTGATCAAAGCATGATAAAAATTAGAAATAGTTTCTAATACTTCATTAATTGAATCATCATCATAAGATTAATAAAAATATGAATATGATATTGGGTTTGACATATTTTAATACCCAGAGTTATATTCGGAATGCAGGATGATTGAAGGATCTTGTTGCATGGTAACTTTCCACTGAAGGATATTTTTGGTATTTCTATTAAAATTTTATATCTTCTGGATAGACATGATATGTTGCTAGACATCAATCTTATCTTATGGATTCAATCAAATTAAAGATTTTAATTTGATCATTAATTAGAAAGTGTTCTAATTGGACAAATCGGATTAGCTAATTTTGACCAAAATCAGTTTAGTTAAGTTCTAACCAGATTAGGTCAAATCGCAGCTAGACCTACTGCTGGCTAGATGTAGCACCCAATGAATCACACACAAAGAAAATTGATCAAGGGTCTAATTGGATTAGATCAAGTTTGCAAGTTGAACATGCTAACATATGTTGCAAACCCTAACACCTAGATTCGAATCGAATTCAAATCAGATTCCGGTTTGGGCTAATTTGATCCAATTTGAGTCAAATCAAACTTAGCTAACTAATTGGGTTAACCCTTGGCTAGATGACCAAGGGATTGGGCACCTAAAACAAGAGATCCACATGCCAGAGAGTCTCTCTCTTGGTGCATGGAAGAGACCATGTGCGCTAGGGGTCTTTAGTGCATCTTTTGGGTTGGTGCCTCCCTTATCCATTTTATATGTCATGTATTTTTTCCTTTAGGGCATGGACTTCAAAATGAGGCACAAAAGAGTCCTTCTATAGGGAGAACTCCTCCATATTAAATCTGAAAATTGGTTTGACTTGGAAGTCTTTGCCGCCCCAAACTCATGGCGCCACTTGGACTCATGAGTCCAAGTCGTGAGGGACTTTATCATGCCTCCTTTATCTTCATGCCATATTCAAATGTGGCATCCCACTTTTAGGCCATTGGATGGCCTACATGTCTGATCCAAGCCCTTTAATTTTGATGCCATATATTTATGCATCGTAACTCTTCATAGAAAAACTACGTAGAATTAGTCCAAAGAGTCCTTCTGCTTTAAGGCACCTCTTGGACTAAGTCTACGTAATTTTAAATGGTGCAAAATTTAGAAGGAGCATGAGATATGCTGATGGGGCATGAGATGAAGATATGCGAAGGGCATGAGATTTTGTGGTGGAACCCCTATGTATATTATAAATAGGGGTGCACACCGAGAGTCCAAGGCATCAGAAATTCCTCCTTTCTTACAAGAGTTTCTTTTGTATAATTTTCTTTCTTCCCTTCTCTTATCTAGACAAATTCCTAATAAGGACAAGAAGTCTTCCTTAAGATAAAGAGATTAGGAAGAAAAATTAAGAAGATAAGGAAAAAGAAAGAAAGGCAAGGAAAGGCTAGGAGGGTGACATTAAAGGCTAAGGAAGGTTCTACCCAAATAATTAAAATTTTGGTTATAAGAATTTTAATTAAATTATTTAAAGGTGATGGTAACTTAATCAAGTCTCCGTATGGATCAACATTAGAGGGTGAACATGTAGGTGAAGGGAAATCCTGATTTCTCGGACCAGGTTCGTTCAGATCTGATCAGATCAAGAGATATATTTCAAAATTTTTTCTCTTTGATCCTAATCAGAACTGAGATATTTTAGATCTGATTATTATTATTTTAAAAATAAAATAAAATCTAGATAAATTAAATCAGATTTAATTTACCTTGATGTGGGTAATCCTATTATCCATTGATGATCCTGTATGCAGCGAAAGGTTCTGGATCTAGCCATGCAAGTACTTGGCCTCTATCGGTATCCACTCGAGCTAGATCTGAAGATCCTCTTCTTCTCTATCATGTCTCCAAAAATCAGATCTGGATCTGATCTGGAGGATCTTCAAAACTCTTTTGAAGATCAGCAGTCGTCCTTTGCAGCAGCGCAGCCTTCTAGCTTTCAGTCGCCTTTCTTTGATCTGGATCGCACCAACCAAGATCCAAAACTCCTTTTGGACGTGGAGAGGAGAGGGAGAAGGTGGTTTGGCATGGAGGAAGAGGGGAGAGGCAGCCTTGGGGCGTGGGGAATTGTGATTCAAAACATACTTTGAGTTGGGCGCAGGGTCTTATTTATAGACTAAGCGTGATCCAACTCCTCTTCTTCCCAACCAATCACAACCCTTTGTGAAATCAGATCTAAATCTGATTGGTGGGAATAGAGTCCCCTGGATTCCTCCTTAGAGGGTGCCTAAGACCAGTCAAAGTTGGTTCTTAGGAGAACTCTAATTGGAATCCAAAAAGGAGATGGAGTCCCTGTCCAACAGGGACTCCTAGGCGCCTCCAACTTGGGCACACGCCAAGGGTGGCGTGCGCCCTCTTCCTTGCCAGGTTCTGGCAGGGGGACAGGCCCCCACCAGCTCTCCAATAGGTGCATGACATGTGGTCAAAAGTCAAAGTGTCAATGGTCAACATTTGACCAGTCAAAGGTAGACTTTTGACCAAAGTCAAAGAACAAGAAATGGCAGGTGACCAAAAATGGCAGGTAATGTCTTACAAAATAAGACAACCTTTTCTGACTTGGACAACCTCCAGTCAGACCATATGAAGGCCTCTGATTGAGCACAAACTCCTTTGGCTCAGTCAGGACAACTTATTTATGATAGTAAAAGAAGAACGTTAGGTTCAATCGAGTGCTAGCACGATTTCCTTGAACCTAATTGAATCTCATTCAGATCAATTGAACTAGATCAGTTCAATTGATGATCACCAGATTCAAACCCTTGTTTGTGTGACCCAGTTAGGTTCAGTTCTGTATGGTAATGGGATATGTCATGATCTCTATCATCGACATCATCGAAACTCCTTTCGATGGATCAGAACTCTTCTGATTCGAACAGCTAGAATGATCGATCATCTAAATCATTCTAATTGCTCCCAAAATCCACCAGTGACACCTAGCAGTATATGGTGGCAACCCATCAGAGCTGAATGCGAACCTCTTGGTGCAGCTACCTGTGTGATTAAGTTCTTCTATCTTGAGCCCCGATCAGATTAGGGTTAAGGTGAACTCGTCAAACCCTAGTCTTCTGTCATATGATGTAATCATTCGATTCGAGTCCAATGTGAAAATCTAAATAGAAACTCTTTCTATTATTTCACTCTGCCATGGCCATGGGCTTCTGGACTTGATTCTCATGATCATCATAGGGCTGCTCCTCTACCACCGAGGTAGATAGATTCCATCTTGATGCAATCCAGTTCCTACAATGAACATGCTATAGCCAACATACACCTCAGGGTTCCATATGGCTAGGAGACCGAGTAATGGTGTAGTCAAACTATAACACCCTCAAGGTGAACTGCCGATGCATCCTCAGGTCAAAGAACCAGACACACTACTGCAGCATCGAGTCAGTCATTGACGAGAAGGTAGACTCCCTAATGACTACTCGAGGTGGTCACGCTCAGTGCCCTCGTTCTCTAACGAGTACCTGTACTCTCGCTCCGGTGTCTCCACACCGTAGACTCAAGACTCATCTACTAAAGAGAAGCGATTGTACACCAACCTTCCGGATCAATCACCATCCTCGTGATGATCCTATGGTCGGGAGCATTTTATGAGTTAATAATGATTATTCATGTCTTAAATTTTCAACTCTTGAAAATATGAATTATCATTACCATTAACTCAAAGGATGTATCACAGACACTAAATACACATATGTGATAGAAAATAACCCATTTTATTGATTATAGTCAAAATTATAATTTTGCCCCTAGAAGTGTATTACAAGTGTCAGCCAATTCTGGCTTCTAGGGCACATATATCTAACAATCTCCCACTTGTCCTAAAGCCAATTGGCTACAAGTCTAAGTCCCATCTTCTCAAGGTGGGCTTCGATCTTCTGCTGGCCCAACGGCTTTGTAAGTGGGTCTGCCACATTATCTGTGGAGTTGACTCTCTTGACCTCGACATAACCCTTCTCGAGGTAATCGCGGATGAGGTGGTATCGCCGCTCAATATGCTTGGATTTCTGGTGAGACCTTGGCTCCTTAGCAAGGGCTATGGCGCCATTGTTGTCGCAGTATAGAGGAATGGCATCTGATGGCATTACTCCAATTTCTGCAGCAAACTTCTTGTACCAGAATGCTTCCTTCGCAGCCTCTGATGCAGCGATATATTCTGCTTCCATGGTGGAATCTGCTATCACCGTTTGCTTGGAACTCTTCCAGCTGACAGCACCACCATTGCACACAAACAGACTCCCAGATGTCGACTTTCGATCATCTATATCGGACATGAAATCCGAGTCTGTGTATCCCTGGACTTGGAGTTCTCCATTACCAAAGACCAACATCATATCCTTAGTTCTTCTTAAGTACTTAAGGATACATTTCACAGAAGTCCAGTGTTCTTCACCTGGATTTGACTGATATCTGCTTGTGACACTCACAGCATGGGCTATATCAGGTCGTGTACATAGCATGGCATACATGAGGCTCCCTATTGCAGAAGCATAAGGGATCTTGCTCATGCGTTCTATTTCCTCAGGTGTGCTAGGGGCACATCTTCTTGGAAAGATGAATACCATGTCTGAAGGGTATTAATCCCCTCTTAGAGTTTTCCATACTAAACCTCTTTAGTACTTTCTCTATGTACATCTTCTGTGAAAGTCCTAGCATCCTATTCGGTCTATCCCTATAGACCTTAATTCCTAGAATAAAGGATGCTTCGCCCAGGTCTTTCATGGAGAATTCCTTGGACAACCATAATTTGAACTGTTGTTAACATGGGAATATCATTCCCAATAAGGAGGATGTCATCCACGTACAATACGAGGAAGACAACAGCGCTCCCACTGACCTTTTTCTCCGTTGTTGTTGTGAGAGAGATAATTGGACAAATCGGAATAATTAGCTAATTTTGACCAAAAATCAGTTTAGTTAAGTTCTAACCAGATTAGCGTCCAAATCGCAAGCTAGACCTACTGCTGGCTAGATGTTTAGCACCCAATGAATCACACACAAAGAAAATTGATCAGGGTTCTATTGGGATTAGATAAGGTATTGCAAGTTTGAACATGCTAACATTATGTTGCAAACCCTAACACCTAGATTCGAATCGAATTCAAATCAGATTCCGGTTTTGGGCTAATTTGATTCCAATTTGAGTCAAATCAAACTTAGCTAACTAATTGGGTTAACCCTTGGCTAGATGACAAGGGATGCAGGCACAAAAACAAGAGCATCCACATGCCAGAGAGTCTCTCTCTTGTGCATGAAGAGAACCTATGTGCCTGGGGTCTTTAGTCATCTTTTGTTTGGTGCCTTCCTTATCCATTTATATGTATGTATTCTTTTTCCTTTAGGGCATGGACTTCAAAATTGAGGCACAAAAGAGTCACTTCTAAGGAGGAACTCCCTCCATATTAATCTGAAATGGTTTGACTTTGGGAAGTCTTTGCCGCCCAACTCATGGCGCCACTTTGGACTCATGAGTCCAAGTCGTGAGGGACTTTATCATGCCTTCTTATTCTTCATTAGCCATATTCAAATGTGGCTCCCACTTTAGGCCATTGGATGGACCTAATGTCTGATCCAAGCCTTTATTTTTGATGCCATTATATTATGCATCGTAACTCTTTTCATAGAAAAAACTTTACGTAGAATTAGGTCCAAAGAGTCTTCTGCTTTAAGGAACCTCTTTGGACTAAGTCTACGTAATTTAGGATGGTGCAAAATTAGAAGGGCATGAGATATGCGGATGGGCTAGATGAAGATATGCGAAGGGCATGAGTTTTGTGTTGGAAACCCCTATGTATATTATAAATAGGGGTGCACACGAGGAGTCCAAAGGCATCAGAAATTCCTCCTTTCTTACAAGAGTCTTTTGTTAATTTTCTTTCTTCCCTTCTCTTTATCTAGGGACAATTCCTAATACAGGACCAAGAAAGTTCTTCCTTAAGATAAGAGATTAGAAGAAAAATTAATTAAGATAAGGAAAAAGAGAAAGGCAAGGAAAGGCTAGGAGGGTGACATTTAAAG
Organism: Cocos nucifera; assembly: GCA_006176705.1. Classification (NCBI taxonomy): domain Eukaryota; kingdom Viridiplantae; phylum Streptophyta; class Magnoliopsida; order Arecales; family Arecaceae; genus Cocos; species Cocos nucifera. Next base: position 44,206 of record QRFJ01001443.1, read on the forward strand.
GCTAAGAGGTTCTACCCAAATAATTAAAATTTGGTTATAAGAATTTAATTAATTATTTAAAGGTGATGTAACTTAATCAAGTCTCCGTTATTGGATCAACATTAGAGGGTGAACATGTAGGTGGAAGGGAAATCCTGATTTCTCGGACCAGGTCGTTCAGATCTGATCAGATAAGAGATATATTTCAAAATTTTTTCTCTTTTGATTCTAATCAGAACTGAGATATTTAGTCTGATTATTATTATTCTTAAAAATAAAATAAATCTAGATAAATTAAATCAATTTAATTACCTTGATGTGCGGTTAATTCCTATTATCCATGATTGATCCTGTATGCAGCGAAAGTTTCTGGATCTTAGCCATGCAAGTACTTTGGCCTCTATTCGGTATCCACTCGAGCTAGATCTGAAGATCCTCTTCTTCTCTTTCATGTCTCCAAAATCAATCTAGATCTGTTCGGAGGATTCTTCAAAAACCTTCTTTTGAAGATCAGCAGTCGTCCTTTGCAGCGCGGCGCCTCTAGCTTTCAGTCGCCTTTTTTCTTGACTGGGATCGCACCAACCAAACTCCAAAACCCTTTTGGACGTGGAGAGGAGAGGAGAGGTGGGTTTGCATTGAAGGAAGAGTAAGAGGCAACCTTGGGGTGTGGGGAATTGTGATTCAACATACTTTGAGTTGGCATTAGTTCTTATTTATAGACTAAGCGTTTGATCCAACTCCTCTTCTTCCCAAACCAAATCACAACCCTTTGTGAATCAATCTCTAATCTGATTAGGTGTGGAATCGAGTCCCTAGATTCCTCCAGAGGGTGTCTAAGACCAGCAAAGTTGGTTCTTAGGAGAACTTTATTGGAAATCCAAAAAGGAGATTGGAGTCCACTATCCAAGAGGGGATCCTGGGCGCCTCCAGCTTTAGGCACACGTCCAAGGGTGGCATGCGCCCTCTTCCTGCCAGGTTCTGGTAGGGTGAACAACTGGCCCCCACCAGCTCTCTAATATGTGTGTGATATGTTGGTCAAAAGTCAAAAGTATCCAGTTATGTCAATATTTGACAGTCAAAGGTAGAACTTGACCAAAAGTCAAAGAACAAGAAAAATGGCAGGTTGATCAAAAATGGTGAGGTAATTGTCTTACAAATAAGGGAAACCTTTTCTAATTTGGCAAGCCTCCAGTTCATACATATAACGCCTCTGATTGAGCACAAAAACTCCTTGGGCTCAGTTAGATAACTTATTATGATAGCAAAGAAGAACGTTTAGGTTCAATCGAGTGCTAGCACGATTTCCTTTTGAACTAATTGAATCTCTTTAAGATCAATTGAATTGGATCAGTTCAATTTGATGATCACTAGATTCAAACCCTTGTTTTGTCTGACCTAGTTAGGTTCAGTTCTTGTTATGGTAATGGGATTATGTTCATGGAATCTCATATCATTCGACATCATCGAACTCCTTTCGATGGATCAGAACTTCTTCTGATTCGAATAGCTAGAATGATGATCATCTAAATTCATTCTAATTTGCCCCAAAATCCACCAGTGACACCTAGCGGTTATTATGGTGGCCAACCCATCAGAGCTGAATGCGACCTTCTTGGTGCAACTACCTGTTGTGATTAAGATACTTCTATCTTTGACGCCCGATCCAGATTAGGGTTTAAGGTAAACCGTCAAACCCTTAGTTTCTGTCTTGATTAATCATTCGATTCGAGTCCAATGTAAAAATCTACAATAGAAACTCTTCTATTATTTTCAACTCACCATGCCATTGGACCTCTGGACTTGATTCTGCATGATTATCATAGGGCTGCTTCCTCTACCACTGAGATAGATAGATTCCATCTTGATGCCATTCCAGTTCCATACAATGAACTGCTATTAGCCAACTACACTCAGGTTCCATTGGGCTAGGAGATCGAGTAATTTTGGTGTAGTCAAACTATAAACACCTCAAGGTGAACTACCGATGCATCTCAGGTCTCAAAGGAATCAGACACACCACTCAGCATCAAGTTATCATCGACGAGAAGGTAGACTCTAATTGACTTACCTCGGAGGTGCGTCACAAGTGCCTCGTTCTCTAACGAGCACCTGTACTCTCGCTCCGTATCTCCACACCATAGACTCAGGACTCATCTACTAAAAGAGAAGCGATGTATACCCACCTTCCGGATCAATCACCATCCTTGGATGATCCAATTGGTCGAAAGCTTTTTATGAGTTAATAATGATTTTTCATTCATTTCTTAAATTTTTTAACTCGAAAATATGAATTATCATTACCATTGACTCAAAGGATTGTATTCACAGACATAATACAATATGTGATAGAAAATAACCCATTTTATTTTTATAGTATAATTATAATTTTGCCCCTAAAAGGGTATTACAAGTATCAGCCAATTCTGGCTTCAGGGCACACTATATCTAACAATCTCCACTTATCCTAAAGCTGAATTGGCATACAAGTCTAAAGTCCCATCTTCTCAAGGGGCTTTGATCCTCATGCTGCCCAACGGTGTGTAAGTGGGGTCTGCCCATTATCGTGGGTTGACTCTTCTTAACCTCGACATAACCCTTCTCGATGATAATCGCAGATGACGGTGGTACTCGCATTCAATGGTGCTTGGATTATCATGGGTTTGAGACCTTGGTCTTAGCAAGGGCTATGGCGCCATTTGTCGCAGTATAGAGGAAATGGGCATCTTTGATTGGCATTACTCCAATTTCTGCAGGCAACTTCTTGTACCAGAATGCTTCCTTCGCAGCCTTCTTGATGCAGCCGATATATTTCTGTTCCATTTGGTGGAATCTGCTATCACCATTTTGCGTGGGAAACTCTTTCCAGCTGACAGCACCACCATTTACATATAAACAGACTCCCAGATGTCGACTTTTCGATCATCGTATATCGGAATGAAATCCAAGCTTAGTATATCCCTGGCTTGAGTTCTCCATTACCCAAGACCAACATCTAATCCTTTAGTCTTTTAAGTTTACTTAAGATTACATTTCACAGAAGTTCCGTAATTCTTCATCTGGATTTGACTGATATTGCCTTGTGACACTCCAGCATGGCTATATCAGGTCGTGTACATAGCATGGCATAACATGAGGCTCCTATTGCAGAAGCATAAGGGATCTTGCTCATGCATTCTATTTTTCCTCAGGTGCCGCTGAGGCACAATCTTCTTGGAAGATGAATACCATGTCTGAAGGGTATAATCCCCTCTTAGAGTTTTTCCTCAACCTCTTTAGTACTTTCTCTTATGTACATCTTTTTGTGAAAGTGTTAGCATTCTTATTCGCGTCTATCCTTATTAGATCTATTCCTAGAATAAAGGATGCTTCGCCCAGGTCTTTCATGGAGTTCCTTGGACAACATAATTTGCTGTTGTCATCATGGGACTATCATTCCCATAAGGAGGATGTCATCACGTACAAATACGAGGAAAGACAATAGCGCTCCAATGACCTTTTATAAAAACACACAGTTCTCTTCATTTTTGATGAAACCAAACCATTTTGTCACATCATAATGATGTTTCCAGCTCTTGAGATGCTTGCTTAAGTCCATATATTGGAACTTTGCACTTGCAAACCTTAATGATTCAGTATCACTGGATTAAACTAGCAAGTATGTTCCATATAGATATCTTCCTCAAGATTATCCATTTAAGAACACCATTTTTCATATCCATTTGCCATATTTCTATAATCGAAATAGGCTGCAACCGGCAAGCAATGTGCGGATGGATTTTGCTTAGCACTAGGGAAAGGTATCTTATAGTCAATGCTTCACGTTGACTATACCTTTTGCACTAGTCTAGCCTTGAATGTCTCCACATTTTCAGCTGCACCAATCTTTCTCTTGAAGATCCATTTTAAACCCCAATAGGTACTATACCTTCTGGTGGGAATCTACCAAGGTCCAGAACTTTGGTTTGAGTGCATCGACCGTCAATTTCTGACTGCATTGCCTCAGTCATTTTCTCAAGTAGTCGATATTGATATCGCCTCGTTGTAGGTTTTGGATCATCACCATGAGAGCACCATTGCCTATGAGGAACGTTTCCTCTACATCTTCTGATTACTAAATATCTTTCAGGAAGGATGGGAAACTCTTTCTGATCTCGAGGTGGATGGAGGTAGTGTTTCTTATTTGGCTCAACCTTGATTATTCCAATTGGTCCTAGCTTGTGTACTGTGAACTTTCTATCAAGCTTGATTTTCCTTCCAATGCCGCTTATCTTGAATAAACTATTTTTTCAAGAAGAAGGATGGCCATTGTCGGTGACTCCAAATCCATTAGTATTCTAATGACTCTTGATATCCTATGAATCAAGCAAACTTTGAAGGACCTAAACTCTAACTTATCCGCTTTTATCTTTTGATATGACCGAAACAAACCACAAATTTCTTGAGATGACTCAGACTTGGTTTCTTTCCGTGCCATATCTCATACGGTTATGATTTGTGTAGAAACGGTTTTGAGGGACCCTTATTCAGTAGATAAATTTTAAGTCAAATAATGGTGTCGCCCAAAGAAAAATCAGGGAGGTCTTGTGAAGCTCATCATAGATCGAACCATATCTAATAGGGCCCGATTTCTCCATTTCTGGAAACTCCGTTGAGTGAGGATGTTCCTCGGTGGAGTCCATGAGCAACTATGCCATTTTTCTTCAGATAGTCTAGGAATCCCTGACTTAGGTATTCACCTCTGGATTTGAGATCGAAGAACCTTAATGATTTTTCAATTTATTTTCTACTTCATGTCTGAATTCTTTTGAACTTTTTCAAAAGCTTCAGGAATCTTGTTGTTTCTCATAAGATACATATACCCATACCCTAGATAAGACATCAGTAAGATAATTGAAGTTAGACAAAATTGCCTCTAGCGGCACATCAAATGGGCCGCACACAATCAGTATGTACTAGGGCAAGTGAGATCTGTGGCCCTCTCCCCATATCTAACAAAGGGAGTTTAGTCATTTACCTTGAAGACAGGATTTCACAAGTTGGATATGACTCAAAAGTCAATTGGGCTCAATAGCCCATTTTCTTTCAATTTGTTGATCCTACTTCTACTATTATGACCTAATCTCAGGTGCCATGAGATTATCGTGTCGTTTAGGCTTTCCTTAGGTCGTTTGGCCTATTCCTAGGTCATTTGGCATTCACGTTTTTGCTCGATAGTATTAGGAACAGCACATTCAATATGTAGGCTGATAAGATTCATTAATAAGAAACCATTTGCAATTTTTATTTCCTTTCATTTAAAAGAATTTGGTTACAATGGTACCTTTAAGAAGAGTATCACTTAGCCTTCTTTGTGCTGGAGCATGAAATAGAAATTCAAATTTGTTAGCCTGCAGGCACATAATAACAGTCTTTCAAAACTAAGTCTAAACCAGATGGTAATCGAAGGAGGTTGTTCCCATGGCTACTGTAGCAACTCTTGCTCCATTCCGATGCAAAGAATCATGTCTCCCATCCCTCAACCTCCTGCTATTCCTTCAAGATCCCTGCATGTGAAAGGTGCACAGAATGAGCAATAGAACAGAGTCAAGCACCCAACTAGATGCAGAGAATCATAAGGTTAGACTCAATAACGAGCATACCTCCAGAGGACCTTCCTCTTGTTTCTTCAGGGTGGCCAGGTAAGCTAGGGCGTTTTCACTTCCAGATAGGTCGTCATGTTTGCAATGGAAACACTTTCCTTTTGAATCGGCCTTTTCTTATTGACTCTATCTTCTTTTCTTTGTCTCCACCTTTTTTGCTTTTTCGCAGACTTTCTTTATCTTTTCATATGACTTCTTTTGGAAGAAGTCCGTTCTTATGCAAGAACTTAAGCTTTTAGAATCTTTTATAGAAAAGCTCAGCGGGTAACCAGTATTCATTTAATTCGGCCAAGGATTTTTGAAGTTTATGCATGGGGTAATTCATGATGAATTGCCATATGCATAGTTACAAGGATTGCAGAATAATATCATTCTGCCAGGTCAAGTCTAACTTCACATCGAGCTTTCAAGCTCCTTCATGTCCTTGATAATTGTCAGATAGTGATCTGGACTGACTGCCCATCACGCATCTTTTAGCCTTAAAAAATTCTTTTCGTGACTGATATTGCTGCGCGACTCTGTTCACCAACATTTCTTGCAGGGTGAGCCAACTTTGGCGAGCAGTCCTGATATCCTCAGTTGGCGCTGGAGCTCCATCGGAACATTGAGGGCCCGATATGTAATATCTGGCCTTATATCTTCGTTATTCCATTTTTCTAGAGACGCTCTTTGTTCAATGATGGACGGGCTGGTAAGGGTGGGAGGGGCCTGGTCCAGACATGCGGTTAACTTCTCGGAACACAAAACTTTTTATAGTTCCTAAGCAATCTTTATTGATTGGGATTTCAGTCAGTACTGTGTGTGTTAGATACGTGCTAATGGATTGGACGCAGATTTATTTTTCCTATGAAGTCAAAGATTCTAGTTAGATACTGTAATTATGACTTGACTAATTTAGTTTAGAAATTTATTTTAAACAAATTAGCTCTCACTATTTTCTCGGATCCCTACACTCCCTCTGTAGAAGATGCAAAAAATTCTTCCATGATTAATGATTTCTAGTGGGGTGGTGTGGCTCCACACTGACTTCATCACCTCACCTAAGTTATTGTGTTATGGGTTTATCCAATGAGTGAACAACTTCTTGGTTCAATGATTACTCTAATCATGGTGCACCCAAACTTGGTTCTCAATTCATGATCTCACCGTATCCAAATATTGATTCCACTCCTTAGTTTAAGTCAGACCCCACCATTTTGCATAGACTGGGGTTTCGCTAATTGAGTCTCTCACCGTATCCAAAATATTGAGCCCAACTCATCCTCCAGCCCATGCATCCAATGCCTAATAGACTGGTTGCACATCTTCCCGGCTGCAACTGGCTACTATATCCAGTCGAGAACAATCAACCATGGGAAGACCGCACATCTACCAATGCGTAGAAACCTCAGACTAATCTTTTCTAGGTAGAATTGATTTTCGGTCTCATTAAACTAGACTTGTCATAGTCATTAAACAATTATGACTAACCTATGGCATGGGGTTAGCTTAGATTATTGACCACCTCCAAATCAGAACTATTGTCAATCGATATGGCCGGATAAAAGTGGAGACCGTTGGAAGGATATGTCATTAACTCGTACAAGAATACTTCAGGGTCGAGTAGCTTTCAATTAAAAACCAGTCTGGTCATATGTGCCAAACTTCCTAAGACACCAAATTATTTGAGCCAGAACCAATGGTTAGCTACAATCAGACTTCTTAACTCTGAGCTAATTAGGTCTTGCTGGATCGTGACTCGATTTTAACCCAGACTTAATCCCATTAGGCTGAGTCAATTTGAGCAATTGTTTGATCCCATCTTAACCAAACTCTTGATTCGTTCATTGATCAACCGCTTTAGACCTATTGAGCTACCCAAGCCCGAACCCAGTATTATGAATATGTTCTAAATCTAAAATTCTTAATTTTAGACCTAATTAACATTCCATAATCTTAAATTTTTAATTAAGTAGGGTTATAAATAAAATATGCATAATAATCTTAGGATTTCAGGATCTAGGGTTTTTGCCAGAAAGTAAGTTTTTTGGATTTCTGATTAAGGATGAATGCGCAGCACCCCCTACACATCATAAGAACACCTTCATCGATGGAAAGAGAGGGCCTGTAAACCCTTCTTTCGTCTTATGACCGCGACGGCCAAGAGGGAATGCCTGAATCAGGAACATTGCAATACTACCAAAATAGTTTTAGATCTATATCATATTTCATATATAAATTAGAATCTAATTATGGCATATTTGCTACACCATGTATCCAAAATCATGCATATTTTCATTTATCCTAAATTATCTCATAATAATCTAAAAAATTAGATTTTAAATTAATTTAATCAAATAAATTCATAATCTAGATATTATGTAGAACTACTTATACAACTAGTCTAGACATGCATCAATCATATCTCCATATGCTATTTAAAATTAATAATTTTTATTTACTATTTTTTAGATCTTTTATAATAATTATAATATTAAAAAATAGTAAATAAATAGATTTAAAATATGTTTAATCATATTAAATTGCAACATCAAGACTATTCTATAGAAACTATTCTATTTTAGGAACTGTCATGATATTTTCAATCTTTAGATCCAAATTATTTAATTTTTAATTTTTTTTCTAATTTTAGATCTGATCATCTTTCATGTGACATCTAAAATCACTTATTTTTTAATTTAAAATAAATTAAAAATCAGATCTAAACCACTTTTAGAACTTAGCTCTGATACCAGTTGAAGGAAATTCTGATTTTTCGGGACAGGTTCGTTCAATCTGAATCAGTATCAATAGGTATATTTAATTTTTTTTCTGTGATTCCCAAATCAGATATTTGAGATATTTTTAGATTTTATTATTATTATTTTAGAAATATAAATAAAATTTTAGATATAATTAATCAGATTTATTTACCTTGATGTTGGTAATCACTATTACCGTTGATGATCTAGTATGCAGCAGAAGATTCTGGATCTAAGCCACGCAAGTGCCTTGGCCGTATATCGATATCCACTCAGAGTTAGATCTAGAGATCCTTCTTTCTTTCTCTATCATGTCTCCAAAAATTGCAGATCTGGATCTGATCTGGAGGAATTCTTTTCAAAACTCCTTTTTTGAAGTCAGCAGTCGTCCTTTGCAGCAGCGCAGCCTCTGCTTTTCAGTTGCCTTCTTTGATCTGGATCGCGCACCAACAAGCTCAAAACCCTTATCTGAACATGGAGAGGGATGAGGAGAAGGTGGGTTTGTGTGGGCAAGAGGGAAGAGGCAACCTTGGGCGTGTTGCGAATTGATGATTCAAAAATACTTGAGTTGTCGAGGGTCTTATTAAGGGACTAGTGTGATTCACTCCTCATTCTTCCCAACCAATCACAATCCTTTTAGAATCAGATCTAAATCTGGTTAGGTGGGAATTAGAGGTCCCCTTGGATTTCCTCCTTAGAGGGGTGCCTAAGCCAATAAGTTGGTTCTTAGGATAACTCTAATTGGAATCCAAAATGGAGATGAGTCCCTATATCCAATAGGGACTCCTGGGCGCCTCCAACTTGGGCACACGCCAAGGTGGCGTGCGCCCTCTTTCCTTGTCAAGTTCTTACGTGAGGACAGCCCCCACCAGCTCTCCAATAGGTGCAATTGACATGTGGTTCAAAGTCAAAGTGTCAGTGTCAACCTTTTTGACCAGTCAAACGGTTTAGACTTTTGACCAAAGTCAAAGAACAAGAAATGGGCAGGTGACCAAAAATGGCAGGTAATGTCTTACCAAAATAGACACCTTTTCTGACTTGGACAACCTCCAGTCAGACCATATGAAGGCCTCTGATTTGAGCACAACTCCTTTAGCTCAGTTCAGGAACAACTTATTTATGTTAGCAAGAAGACGATTAGGTTCAATGAGTGCTAACATGATTTCCTTGAACCTAATTGAATCTCATTCAGATCAAATTAAACTAGTCAGTTTCAATTGTATTGACACCAGATTCAACACCCTTATTTGTGTGACCCAGTTAGGTTTCAGTTTTGTATGGTAATGGATATGTCAAGCATCATCTATTTCATCGAAACTCTTTCGCATGGATCAAACTCTTCTGATTCGAACAGCTAGATGACGATCATCTAATTATTCTTATTGCTCCCAAATCCACCAGTGATTACCTAGCAGTTTATGGTGGCAACCATCAGAGCTGAATGCGATTTCTTGGTGCAGCTATCTATGTGATTAAAGTCCTTCTATCTTTGGCCCCGATCGAAATTAGGTTAGGTAACTCGTCAAACCCTAGTTTTCTATCATATGATGCTAATCATTCGATTTCGAGTTCGATTGGAAATCTAAAATTGAAACTCTTCATTATTTCACTCTACATGGCCATGGACTTCTGTTGTTTAGTTATATGTGCCCTAGAACAGAATTTGGCTGACACTTGTTAATACACTTCTAGGGGCAAAATTATAATTTTAACTATAATTATTAAAATGGGTATTTTTCTATCACACATGTGTATTTAGTGTCTGTGATACATCCTTTGAGTTAATTGGTTATAATGATAATTCATATTTTTCAAGAGTTGAAAATTTAAGACATGAATAAATCATTATTAACTCATAAACAGCTCTCGACCATAGGATCATCACGAGGATTGGTGATGATCCGGAAGATTGGTGTACGATCGCTTCTCTTTATAGATGAGTCTTGAGTCTACGGTGTGAGACACCGATGAGCGAGAGTACAGGTACTCGTTAGAGAATTGAGGGCCACTGTAAGCTGTGGACCACCTCGATAGTCATTAGGGAGTCTACCTTCTCGTCAATGACTTGATCGATGCTCAGTAGTGTGTGTCTGGTGTTAGATATATGCTGCCCTTAGAAGCCAGAATTGGCTGACACTTGTAATACACTTCTAAGGGCAAAATTTATAATTTTTGACTATAATTAATGAAATGGAGGTATTTCTATCACATTGTGTATTTGTGTAGCTTGTTGATACATCCTTTTTGAGT
>QRFJ01001443.1:54839-132046 GCA_006176705.1 Cocos nucifera
CCTTTGAGTTAATGGTAATGATAATTCATATTTTCAAGAGTTGAAAATTTAAGACATGAATAATCATTATTAACTCATAAACAGCTCCCGACCATAGGATCATCACGAGGATGGTGATTGATCCGGAAGGTTGGTGTACGATCGCTTCTCTTTAGTAGATGAGTCTTGAGTCTACGGTGTGGAGACACCGGAGCGAGAGTACAGGTACTCGTTAGAGAACGAGGGCACTGAGCGTGACCACCTCGAGTAGTCATTAGGGAGTCTACCTTCTCGTCAATGACTGACTCGATGCTGCAGTAGTGTGTCTGGTTCTTTGACCTGAGATGCATCGGCAGTTCACCTTGAGGGTGTTATAGTTTGACTACACCATTACTCGGTCTCCTAGCCATATGGAACCCTGAGGTGTATGTTGGCTATAGCATGTTCATTGTAGGAACTGGATTGCATCAAGATGGGATCTATCTACCTCGGTGGTAGAGGAGTAGCCCTATGATGATCATGAGAATCAAGTCCAGAAAGCCCATGGCCATGGTAGAGTGAAATAATAGAAAGAGTTTCTATTTAGATTTTCACATTGGACTCGAATCGAATGATTACATCATATGACAGAGACTAGGGTTTGACGAGTTCACCTTAACCCTAATCTGATCGGGGCTCAAGATAGAAGAACTGAATCACACAGGTAGCTGCACCAAGAGGTTCGCATTCAGCTCTGATGGGTTGCCACCATATACTGCTAGGTGTCACTGGTGGATTTTGGGAGCAATTAGAATGATTTAGATGATCGATCATTCTAGCTGTTCGAATCAGAAGAGTTCTGATCCATCGAAAGGAGTTTCGATGATGTCTATGATAGAGATCATGACATATCCCATTACCATACAGAACTGAACCTAACTGGGTCACACAAACAAGGGTTTGAATCTGGTGATCATCAATTGAACTGATCTAGTTCAATTGATCTGAATGAGATTCAATTAGGTTCAAGGAAATCGTGCTAGCACTCGATTGAACCTAACGTTCTTCTTTTACTATCATAAATAAGTTGTCCTGACTGAGCCAAAGGAGTTTGTGCTCAATCAGAGGCCTTCATATGGTCTGACTGGAGGTTGTCCAAGTCAGAATAGGTTGTCTTATTTGTAAGACATTACCTGCCATTTTTGGTCACCTGCCATTTCTTGTTCTTTGACTTTGGTCAAAAGTCTACCTTTGACTGGTCAAACGTTGACCATTGACCCTTTGACTTTTGACCACATGTCATGCACCTATTGGAGAGCTGGTGGGGGCTTGTCCCCCTGCCAGAACCTGGCAAGGAGAAGGGCGCACGCCAAGGGTGGCGTGAGCCCAAGTAGGAGGCGCCTAGGAGTCCTTGTTGGACAAGGACTCCACCTCCCTTTAGGATTCCAATTAGAGTTCTACTAAGAATCCAGTTTGACTGGTCTTAGGCGCCCTCTAAGGAGGAATCCAGGGGTCTCTTTTTCAACCAATCAGATTTAGATCTGATTTCACAAAGGGTTGTGATTGGTTGAGAGGAAGAGGAGTTGGATCACAAGCTTAGGTCTATAAATAAGACCCTGCGCCCAACCCTAATCCAAAAAGTGAATTCAATAGAGATTTCCCACGTCCAAGGCTGCCTCTCCCCTCCTTCTCCATGCCATACTCTCTTCTCCCCTTGCTCTCCACGTCCAAAAGTGTTTTGGACTTAGTTTGGTGCGATTCAGATCAAGGAAAGGCGATCAAAAGCAAGAAGGCTGCGCTGCTGCAAAAGGACGACTGCAGATCTTCAAAAGAGTTTTGAAGATCCTCCAGATCAGATCCAGATCTGATTTTTGGAGGTGTGATAGAGAAGAAGAGGTTCTCCAGATCCAACCCGAGTGGATACCGGTAGAGGCCAGGCGCTTGCGTGGCTAAGATCCAGAACCTTCCGCTGCAATCAGGATCATCTACAGGGTAATAGGATTACCCAAATCAGGTAAATTAAATTTGATTTAATTTATCTTATTTTATTTTATTTATTAAAATAATAAGAATCAGATCTGAAACATATCAAGATCTGATTAAGATCAAGAGAAAATTTTTGAAATATATCTCTTGATCTAATCAGATCTGGACGAACCTGGACCGGGAAATCAGGATTTCCCTTCAACTGGTATCAGAGCCATGGTTCTAAAATTGTTTAGATCTGATTTTAATTTTATTTTAATTAAAAATAATGTGATTTCAGATGTCACATGAGATGTGATCAGATCTGAAATCAGAAAAATTAAAATTAAATGATTTGGATCTAAGAACATGAAGATATGCATGACTAGTTCTAGAATAGAATAGTTCTATAGAATAGTTTTGCATGTCTTTGATTTAATATGATTAAATCATATTTTAGATCTTCTTATTTACTATTTTCTGATATTATAAGTGTTATAATAACATCTGATAAACAGCAAATAAAAATTATTTAATTTTAAATATCATATGAGATATGATAGATGCATGACTAGACTAGTTGTAGAATAGTTCTACATAATTGTCTAGATTAGAATTTATTTTGATTAGATCAATTTAAATCTAATTTTTCAGATTATTATGTGATAATTTAGATCTGAAAACATGCATGATTATGATACATGAGATGTATGCAAAATATGCCTTGATTAGATCTAAATTTGTATATGAGATATATGATATAGATCTATAACTGTTTTGTAGATTTACATGTTCCTGATTAAGGCGTTCCTCTTGGCCGTCCGGTCATAAGAACGAAGAAGGGTTTAAAGGCCCTCTCTTCCCATTCGATGGGGTGTTCTTATGACGTGTAGGGGTGCTGCGTGTTCGTCCTTAATCAGAAACCCAAAACTTACTTTCTGCAAAACCCTAGATCCTGAAACCCTAGGATTTATTGTGCATATTTTGTTTATGAACCCAACTTAATTAAGAATTAAGTTTATGGAATATTAATTAGGTCTAAAATTGAGAATTTCAGATCTAAGACATATTCATAATACTGGGTTCGGGCTTGGGTAGCTCAATTAGGTCTAAGCGGTTGATCAAACCGAATCAAGAGTTGGTTAGATGGGATCAACAATGCTTAAATTGACCAGCCTAATAGGATTAAGTCTGGGTCAAGATCGAGTCACGATCAAGCAAGACCTAATTAGGCTCAGAGGTTAGAGTCTGGATTGTAGGCTAACCCAATTGGTTCTGACTCAACAATTTGGTGTCTAAGGTAAGTTTGGCACAGACGACCGACTGGTTTTTAATTGGAAGCTACTCGACCTGAATGCGTTCTTGTGCGAGTTAACGGCATATTCCTTCCACCGGTCTCACTTACCTGGCCATATCTGTTGACACAGTTCTGATCTGAGGTGGTCAATAATCCGAGCTGACCCATGCCACTAGGTTAGTCATAATTGTTATGACTAAGCCAAGTCTAGTTTAATGAGACCTGAATCAATTCTCCCTAAGAAAAGATTAAGTCCGAGGTCTTCCACCATTGTAGACGTGCGGGCCCTTCCCGGGGTTGATTGTTCTCGGCTGGATACAGTGGCTCAGTTGCACCGGGAAGACGCAACCATGTCTATTAGGCATTGGATGCTATGGGCTGGAGGATGAGTTGGGCTCAATATTCCGGATACGGTGAGAGACCCAATTAGGAACCCAGTCTATGCAAATGGTGGGTCTGACTTAACTAAGGAGTGGATCAATATTCCGGATACGGTGAGATTCATGAATTAGAGACCAAGTTTGGGTGCACCATGATTAGAGAATCATTGAACAAGAGTTGTTCACTCATTGGCTAACCCATCACCAATAACTGTTAGGTGAGGTGATGAGTCAGTTGGTGAGACCGCACCACCCACTAGAAATCATCAATCGCGGAGATTTTCGCATCTCTACAGAGGGAGTGTAGGGATCCGAGAAAATAGTGGGAGCTAATTTGTTTAAAAATAAAATCCCTAAACAAATTGGTCAAGTCAAAATTACAGTATCTAACTAGAATCTTTGACTCTCTACAGGAAAATGTCTGCGTCCAACCCACTGGCACGTATCCTAGACACACATAGACTGACTGGACCCAATTATAAAGATTGGCTCAGGAACTACAAAATTGTTTTGGGTTCAGAGAAGTTAACACATGTTTTGGACCAGGACCCTCCCACCTTACCAGCTCGTCCATCCACTGAACAGAGAGCGTCTCTGGAAAAATGGATTGACGAAGACAATAAGGCCAGATACTACATGTTGGGCTCGATGTCTGATGAGCTCCAGCGCCAACATGAAGATATCGGGACTGCTCGCCAAATGTTGGCTCACCTGCAGGAGATGTTTGGTGAACAGAGTCGCGCAGCCAAATATCAAGTCACGAAATGACTTTTTAAGGCTAAGATGCGTGATGGGCAGTCAGTCCAAGATCACTGTCTGACAATGATCAAGGACATGGAAGAGCTTGAGAAGCTCGGTGTGAAGTTGGACTTGGACTTGCAGAACGATATTATTCTGCAATCCTTGACTGATGCATATGGGCAATTCATCATGAATTACCACATGCATAAACTTCAAAATTCCTTGGCCGAGTTGATGAATATGCTGGTTACCGCTGAGCTTTCTATGAAAGGTTCTAAAGGCTCAGTTCTTGCTATGGAACGGACTTCTTCCAAAAGAAAGTCTTATGGAAAGAAAAAGAAGTCTGTGAAAAAGCAAAAGGTAGAAGGATCAAAGAAGAAGAAGGCAGAACCGAAGAAGAAGGTCGATGGCAAAGGAAAGTGTTTCCATTGCAACAGCGACGGCCATTGGAAGCGGAACTGCCCTACTTACCTGGCCACCCTAAAGAACAAGAAGGAAGGTCCTTCTGGAGGTATGCTCGTTATTGAGTCTAACCTTACGGTTTCTTCTGCATCCAGTTGGGTGCTTGACTCTGGTTCTAGTGCTCATCTGTGCACTTCTATGCAGGGTCTTGAGGATAGCAGGAGGCTGAGGGATGGAGACATGATCCTACGCGTCGGTAATGGAGCAAGAGTTGCTGCAGTAGCCGTGGGAACATACCCTCTGCGATTACCATCTGGTTTAGACTTAGTTTTAAAAGACTGTTATTATGTGCCTGCAGCTAGCAGGAATTTGATTTCTGTTTCATGCTTAGCACAAGAAGGTTATGTGATCACCTTCTTTAAGGACCATTGTAACATTCTTTATGAAAGAAATAAAATTGCAAATGGTTTCCTTGTTAATGGTCTTTATCAGTTGCATATTGATGTACCTGTTTTAACTATCGAGCAAAACGTGAATGCCAAACGACCTAGGGATAGTCCAAACGACAGATATCTATGGCACCTGAGATTAGGTCATATAGCAGAAGATAGGATTAACAAATTGGAGAAAAATGGGCTATTGAGTCCATTGACTTTTGAGTCATATCCAACTTGTGAATCTTGTCTTCAAGGCAAAATGACTAAACTCCCTTTTGTTGGACATGGGGAGAGGGCCACAGATCTCCTTGCCCTAGTACATACTGATGTGTGCGGCCCATTCGATGTGCCGGCTAGAGGCAATTTTGTCTACTTCATTACCTTTACCGATGATCTGTCTAGGTATGGGTATGTGTATCTTATGAGACATAAGTCTGAAGCCTTTGAAAAGTTCAAAGAATTCAGACATGAAGTAGAAAAACAAACTGGAAAACCCATTAAGGTTCTTCGATCAGATCGAGGAGGTGAATACCTTAGCCGGGAATTCCTAGACTATCTTAAGGAAAATGGCATAGTCTCTCAATGGACTCCACCAGGAACACCTCAACTCAACGGGGTTTCAGAACGGAGAAATCGGACTCTATTGGATATGGTTCGATCCATGATGAGCTTCACAGACCTCCCAGATTTTCTTTGGGGACATTCATTATTAACTTCAATCTATTTACTGAATAGGGTTCCCTCTAAAACCGTTCCTACCACACCGTATGAGATATGGCACGGTAAGAAACCAAGTCTGAGTCATCTCAGAATTTGGGGTTGTCCGGCTTATGTCAAAAGACAACAAGCGGACAAGTTAGAGTTTAGGTCCTTTAGAGCTCGATTCATAGGATATCCTAAAGAGTCATTAGGATACTATTTCTACATTCCAGAAGACCACAATGTGATTGTGAGTCGACATGCCATATTTCTTGAAAAATAGTTTATTCAAGATAGTGGCATTGGAAAGCAGATTAAGCTTGATGAGAAAGTCTCACAAGCAGAAACGAGCTAAGGACCAAGTGGAACCAAATCAGGTTGAGCCAATAAGAACACTACCTCCTCCACCTCGTAGATCGGAAAGAGTTTCCCGTCCCCCTGAAAGATACTTAGGTATTATTTCAGAGGATGTAGAGGAAATGTTCCTCATAGGTAATGGTGCTCATGGTGATGATCCCAAAACCTACAACGAGGCGATATCAGATATCGACTCCGAGAAATGGCTTGAGGCAATGAAGTCAGAGATCGACTCGATGCACTCAAACCAAGTCTGGACCTTGGTAGATCCACCAGAAGGTATAGTACCTATTGGGTGTAAATGGATCTTCAAGAGAAAGATTGGTGCAGATGGGAATGTGGAGACATTCAAGGCTAGACTGGTGGCAAAAGGTTATAGTCAACGTGAAGGCATTGACTATCAGGATACCTTTTCCCCGGTAGCTATGCTAAAATCCATCCGCACATTGCTTGCTGTTGCAGCCTATTTCGATTATGAAATATGGCAAATGGACGTGAAAACGGCATTCCTAAATGGATATCTTGAGGAAGATATCTATATGGAACAGCCGCTAGGTTTCACATCCAGTGATACTGATCACAAGGTTTGCAAGCTGCAAAGGTCCATATATGGACTTAAGCAAGCATCTCGGAGCTGGAACACTCGTTTCAATGATGTGATCAAAAAGTTTGGTTTCATCAAAAATGAAGAGGAACCATGTGTTTTCAAAAGGGTCAGTGGGAGCGCTGTTGTCTTCCTCGTATTGTACGTGGATGACATCCTCCTTATTGGGAATGATATTCCCATGTTGACATCAGTCAAGATGTGGTTGTCCTAAGGAATTCTCCATGAAAGACCTAGGTGAAGCATCCTTTATTCTAGGAATTAAGGTCTATAGGGATAGACCGAATAGGATGCTAGGACTTTCACAGAAGATGTACATAGAGGAAGTACTAAAGAGGTTTAGTATGGAAAACTCTAAGAGGGGATTAATACCCTTCAGACATGGTATTCATCTTTCCAAGAAGATGTGCCCCAGCACACCTGAGGAAATAGAACGCATGAGCAAGATCCCTTATGCTTCTGCAATAGGGAGCCTCATGTATGCCATGCTATGTACACGACCTGATATAGCCCATGCTGTGAGTGTCACAAGCAGATATCAGTCAAATCCAGGTGAAGAACACTGGACTTCTGTGAAATGTATCCTTAAGTACTTGAGAAGAACTAAGGATATGATGTTGGTCTTTGGTAATGGAGAACTCCAAGTTCCAGGGATACACAGACTCGGACTTCATGTCCGATATAGATGATCGAAAGTCGACATCTGGCAGACTGTTTGTGCTGGAAGAGTTCCAAGCAAACGGTGATACCATCTCATCCGCGATTACCTTGAGAAAGGTTACGTTGAGGTCAAGAGAGTCAACTCCACAGATAATGTGGCAGACCCACTTACAAAGCCGTTGGGCCAGCAGAAGATCGAAGCCCACCTTGAGAAGATGGGACTTAGACTTGTAGCCAATTGGCTTTAGGACAAGTGGGAGATTGTTAGATATATGTGCCCTAGAAGCCAGAATTGGCTGACACTTGTAATACACTTCTAGGGGCAAAATTGTAATTTTGACTATAATTAATGAAATGGGTTATTTTCTATCACACATGTGTATTTAGTGTCTGTGATACATCCTTTGAGTTAATGGTAATGATAATTCATATTTTCAAGAGTTGAAAATTTAAGACATGAATAATCATTATTAACTCATAAACAGCTCCCGACCATAGGATCATCACGAGGATGGTGATTGATCCGGAAGGTTGGTGTACGATCGCTTCTCTTTAGTAGATGAGTCTTGAGTCTACGGTGTGGAGACACCGGAGCGAGAGTACAGGTACTCGTTAGAGAACGAGGGCACTGAGCGTGACCACCTCGAGTAGTCATTAGGGAGTCTACCTTCTCGTCAATGACTGACTCGATGCTGCAGTAGTGTGTCTGGTTCTTTGACCTGAGATGCATCGGCAGTTCACCTTGAGGGTGTTATAGTTTGACTACACCATTACTCGGTCTCCTAGCCATATGGAACCCTGAGGTGTATGTTGGCTATGACATGTTCATTGTAGGAACTGGATTGCATCAAGATGGGATCTATCTACCTCGGTGGTAGAGGAGTAGCCCTATGATGATCATGAGAATCAAGTCCAGAAATCCATGGCCATGGTAGAGTGAAATAATAGAAAGAGTTTCTATTTAGATTTTCACATTGGACTCGAATCGAATGATTACATCATATGACAGAGACTAGGGTTTGACGAGTTCACCTTAACCCTAATCTGATCGGGGCTCAAGATAGAAGAACTTGAATCACACAGGTAGCTGCACCAAGAGGTTCGCATTCAGCTCTGATGGGTTGCCACCATATACTGCTAGGTGTCACTGGTGGATTTTGGGAGCAATTAGAATGATTTAGATGATCGATCATTCTAGCTGTTCGAATCAGAAGAGTTCTGATCCATCGAAAGGAGTTTCGATGATGTCTATGATAGAGATCATGACATATCCCATTACCATACAGAACTGAACCTAACTGGGTCACACAAACAAGGGTTTGAATCTGGTGATCATCAATTGAACTGATCTAGTTCAATTGATCTGAATGAGATTCAATTAGGTTCAAGGAAATCGTGCTAGCACTCGATTGAACCTAACGTTCTTCTTTTACTATCATAAATAAGTTGTCCTGACTGAGCCAAAGGAGTTTGTGCTCAATCAGAGGCCTTCATATGGTCTGACTGGAGGTTGTCCAAGTCAGAATAGGTTGTCTTATTTGTAAGACATTACCTGCCATTTTTGGTCACCTGCCATTTCTTGTTCTTTGACTTTGGTCAAAAGTCTACCTTTGACTGGTCAAACGTTGACCATTGACCCTTTGACTTTTGACCACATGTCATGCACCTATTGGAGAGCTGGTGGGGGCTTGTCCCCCTGCCAGAACCTGGCAAGGAGAAGGGCGCACGCCAAGGGTGGCGTGAGCCCAAGTAGGAGGCGCCTAGGAGTCCTTGTTGGACAAGGACTCCACCTCCCTTTAGGATTCCAATCAGAGTTCTACTAAGAATCCAGTTTGACTGGTCTTAGGCGCCCTCTAAGGAGGAATCCAGGGGTCTCTTTTTCAACCAATCAGATTTAGATCTGATTTCACAAAGGGTTGTGATTGGTTGAGAGGAAGAGGAGTTGGATCACAAGCTTAGGTCTATAAATAAGACCCTGCGCCCAACCCTAATCCTAAGTGAATTCAATAGAGATTTCCCACGTCCAAGGCTGCCTCTCCCCTCCTTCTCCATGCCATACTCTCTTCTCCCCTTGCTCTCCACGTCCAAAAGTGTTTTGGACTTAGTTTGGTGCGATTCAGATCAAGGAAAGGCGATCAAAAGCAAGAAGGCTGCGCTGCTGCAAAAGGACGACTGCAGATCTTCAAAAGAGTTTTGAAGATCCTCCAGATCAGATCCAGATCTGATTTTTGGAGGTGTGATAGAGAAGAAGAGGTTCTCCAGATCCAACCCGAGTGGATACCGGTAGAGGCCAGGCGCTTGCGTGGCTAAGATCCAGAACCTTCCGCTGCAATCAGGATCATCTACAGGGTAATAGGATTACCCAAATCAGGTAAATTAAATTTGATTTAATTTATCTTATTTTATTTTATTTATTAAAATAATAAGAATCAGATCTGAAACATATCAAGATCTGATTAAGATCAAGAGAAAATTTTTGAAATATATCTCTTGATCTAATCAGATCTGGACGAACCTGGACCGGGAAATCAGGATTTCCCTTCAAGGTCTTTCAGGATAATTTGATCTGAAACACTTGAATCACACAGGTAGCTGCACCAAGAGGTTCGCATTCAGCTCTGATGGGTTGCCACCATATACTGCTAGGTGTCACTGGTGGATTTTGGGAGCAATTAGAATGATTTAGATGATCGATCATTCTAGCTGTTCGAATCAGAAGAGTTCTGATCCATCGAAAGGAGTTTCGATGATGTCTATGATAGAGATCATGACATATCCCATTACCATACAGAACTGAACCTAACTGGGTCACACAAACAAGGGTTTGAATCTGGTGATCATCAATTGAACTGATCTAGTTCAATTGATCTGAATGAGATTCAATTAGGTTCAAGGAAATCGTGCTAGCACTCGATTGAACCTAACGTTCTTCTTTTACTATCATAAATAAGTTGTCCTGACTGAGCCAAAGGAGTTTGTGCTCAATCAGAGGCCTTCATATGGTCTGACTGGAGGTTGTCCAAGTCAGAATAGGTTGTCTTATTTGTAAGACATTACCTGCCATTTTTGGTCACCTGCCATTTCTTGTTCTTTGACTTTGGTCAAAAGTCTACCTTTGACTGGTCAAACGTTGACCATTGACCCTTTGACTTTTGACCACATGTCATGCACCTATTGGAGAGCTGGTGGGGGCTTGTCCCCCTGCCAGAACCTGGCAAGGAGAAGGGCGCACGCCAAGGGTGGCGTGAGCCCAAGTAGGAGGCGCCTAGGAGTCCTTGTTGGACAAGGACTCCACCTCCCTTTTGGATTCCAATCAGAGTTCTACTAAGAATCCAAGTTTGACTGGTCTTAGGCGCCCTCTAAGGAGGAATCCAGGGGTCTCTATTCCAACCAATCAGATTTAGATCTGATTTCACAAAGGGTTGTGATTGGTTGAGAGGAAGAGGAGTTGGATCACAAGAGGTCTATAAATAAGACCCTGCGCCCAACCCTAATCCTAAGTGAATGCAATTGAGAAACCCCACGCCCCAAGGCTGCCTCTCCCCTCCTTCTCCATGCCATAGCTTCTTCTCCCCTTGCTCTCCACGTCCAAAAGGTGTTTTGGACTTAGGTTGGTGCGATTCAGATCAAGGAAAGGCGATCAAAATCAAGAAGGCTGCGCTGCTGCAAAAGGACGACTGCAGATCTTCAAAAGAGTTTTGAAGATCCTCCAGATCAGATCCAGATCTAATTTTTGGAGGTGTGATAGAGAAGAAGAGGATCTCCAGATCCAACCCGAGTGGATACCGGTAGAGGCCAGGCGCTTGCGTGGCTAAGATCCAGAACCTTCCGCTGCAATCAGGATCATCTACAGGGTAATAGGATTACCCAAATCAGGTAAATTAAATTTGATTTAATTTATCTTATTTTATTTTATTTATTAAAATAATAAGAATCAGATCTGAAACTTATCAAGATCTGATTGAGATCAAGAGAAAATTTTTGAAATATATCTCTTGATCTGATCAGATCTGGATGAACCTGGACCGGAAAATCAGGATTTCCCTTCATTCTGGACTTGATTCTCATGATTATCATAGGGCTGCTCCTCTACCACCGAGGTAGATAGATTCCATCTTGATGCCATCCAGTTCCTACAATGAACATGCTATAGCCAACATACACCTCAGGATTCCATATGGCTAGGAGACCGAGTAATGGTGTAGTCAAACTATAACACCCTCAAGGTGAACTATCGATGCATCTCAGGTCAAAGAACCAGACACACCACTGCAGCATCGAGTCAGTCATTCGACGAGAAGGTAGACTCCCTAATGACTACTCGAGGTGGTCACGCTCAGTGCCCTCATTCTCTAACGAGTATCTGTACTCTCGCTCCGATGTCTTCATACCATAGACTCAAGACTCATCTACTAAAGAGAAGTGATTGTACACCAACCTTCTAGATCAATCACCATCCTCGTGATGATCCTATGGTCAGAAGCATTTTATGAGTTAATATTGATTATTCATGTCTTAAATTTTCAACTCTTGAAAATATGAATTATCATTACCATTAACTCAAAGGATGTATCACAGACACTAAATACACATATGTGATAGAAAATAACCTATTTTATTTATTATAGTCATAATTATAATTTTGCCCCTAGAAGTGTATTACAAGTGTCAGCCAATTCTGACTTCTAGGGCACATATATCTAACAGTAGGCACCTATTGGAATCCTTGTCGAACCGCTGTCAGAGTTCAGACTCGAGTCAGAATTTAGCGATTGAGGTATGTTCCAATACCCTCTTATATGTCATATATTCATATTATATAAATTAAATTCTAATAAGATGGTCCTAGGATTTGGATTTGGTTTTATGATTTCATAATTTTGCTTTGAAATCCATGCTTCCATCCTATACACCAAACCCATCAAACTAATGAGTATAAGTGCCAGAGGTGGATATTTCTACTTCATCACTTTCATAGATAATCTATCTAGGTATGGATATGTCTATCTAATGAAATATAAGTCGGATTCATTTGAAATGTTCAATAGATTCTGAAGTGAAGTAGAAAAATAAATTAGAAAAAGCATTAAAACTCTTCGATCGGATCGAGGAGGTGAATATCTATCCAGTGAATTCTTAACATGTCTAGGAGAGAATGGGATTCTCTCACAGTGGACTCTTCCTGAAATACCACAGCATAATGATGTATTGGAAAGGAGAAATCGAACCTTATTGACATAGTTCGATCCATGATGGGGTTTGCTAGTCTGTCTATTTTATTTTGGGATTATGCTCTTGAGATTGTATGTTATATATTGAATAATGTACCGAGTAAATCTATCATAAAGACTCCATATGAGATATGGACTGGGCATAGGCTTACACTCTCTTACCTATGGATTTGGGGTTGTCTGGCCTATGTCAAACATTTGTGTATAGATAAGCTTGGACCTCGGTCTGATAAGTATGTATTTATAGGGTATCCCAAAGAAATAAGGATTACTATTTCTACCATGCTGAAGAACAAAAGATGTTCGTCAGCCTTAAGGCAATCTTTTTAGAAAAAAAGTTTTTTGGTGAAGAAACTGTTGCCTCTAAGGTTGAACTTGATGAAGTTCAATAGATAGAAAGACCAACATCAGTAGCTGAACCTGAGTCGAATTTGATTAGATCAGATTCGAAGCCTAATGTACCTGCATCATTAAGATGATCTGATAGAGTACCGCATCAGCCAGATAGATACTATGATTTCTTAGTCCGGGATGGTGATCCTATCGAACTCGATGAGAACGATGAGGATCCAATCATCTATATGGATGCAATGTAGAGATCCGATTCTGAGAAATGGCTCGAGGTCATAATGTTCGAAATGGAGTCCATGAAGGTCAACGATGTATGGACATTGGTTGACCCACCCAAAGAAATTAAACCCACTAGGTGTAAGTGGATCTTCAAAAGGAAGCGGGGTGCAAACAAAAAGGTGGAGACCTATAAAGCCCATCTGGTTTCCTAGAGATATCATCAATGTTATGGTATTGACTATGACAAGACGTTCTCCCTTATGGCAATGCTCAAATCCATTTGGATAATGCTTACGATTGTTGCCCGTCTGGACTATGAGATCTGATAGATGGATGTGAAGATAGCTTTCCTAAATGGAGAGCTGACTGAATAGGTGTATATGATACAACCTGAGGGATTCACATCCATAGATGAGTCCAAGATGTACAAGCTTCAGAGATCCATTTATGGTTTGAAGCAGGCATCTCGGAGTTGGAACATGCATTTTGACAAGATGATCAAAATGTATGGCTTCATTAAAAATGGAGAAAAGCTCTGCATTTAAAAATGAGCAAATGGTCCAGCAGTGATATTTCTTATCTTGTACGTAGATGATATTCTCTTAATCAAAAATGACATCCCCGCACTGCAACGAATAAAAGTTTGGTTGTCGTCTCAATTCTCCATGAAGAACTTGGGTGAAGCATCCTACATTTTAGGGATAAAGATCTATAGGGATAGATCTAAAGAGATGCTTGGGTTATCCCAATCCACTTACATAGATACTATACTGAAGAGGTTCAGCATGGAGAATTTCAAAAAGGGCTATCTTCCGATAGGCCATGAAATTTCTCTCTCTAAGAAGGATTGTCCGACAACTCTTGAAGAGAATGAGAGAGAGCGTATGAGTAGAGTCCCATATACTTCAATAGTGGGATCTATCATGTACGCCATGACATATACAAGACAAGATGTGGCATAATCATTAGGAGTAGTGAGTAGATACCAATCTGATCTTAGAGAAAATCACTGGAAAGTGGTTAAAGCCATACTTAAGTATTTAAGAAATATTAAGGACCAATGGTTAGTTTATGGCGAGTCAGATCTGAGACTTGTAGGGTTCATTGACTCCAGCTTTCAGTCTGACCGTGATGATAGCAGAAGTGTATCAGGATATATCTTTACTCCGAATGGTGGAGCCACATGCTAGAAGAGTTCCAAGCAGTACACTGTGGTAGACTCTATTTGCAAAGTAAAGTACATTGCAGCATCAGATGCCGTGAAGGAAGGTGTGTGGTTGAAGAAATTCATCATCGAGCTTGGAGTAGCACCCTCCCCTGATGGTCTGGTCCCGCTCTATTGTGATAGCACTGGTGCCATTGCTCAGACGAAGGAATCAAAGGCACACCAGTGGACAAAGCGCATTTTGCGCTACTTCCACCTTATCTGAGAGATCATGGATAGAGGTGACAACGACCTTCAAAAGATCGATGGAAAGAAGAACCTGACTGACCCCTTCACTAAAGCCCTGGCAATAAAGAAGTTCAACAACCACAAGTCGAAGATGGATATTAGATACTATGCCGAGTGGCTTTAGGACAAGTAAAAGTTGTTGGAAAATGTATTCCAAAGCCAATCATCAGCCTATTGACGGTTGAACTATATTATAATTATAATTAATTTATTAATAAATAAAATATATTTTTGACTTTTCATCATAAGTTTTCTTCTTCTAATGAACTCCATTGTTGTGATGAAGTCCTTAGGACTATTTAGGTTCGATAAAGAGGGGATTTATCGATTAGTCCTTAAAACCATTTACGACCAAATGATAGGCTGTTAATTAAGATGGCAACATCTATCAAGCATAGATTGTTGTATGCCATATAAGTTGGTTGTCCTCTTAACCAATAAGTGTGGAGACATTGGTATGGCAAACAGGTGAGATATAAGGATACATCGTCATTGAATGTGACCAACTCCAGAGCATTCTGCTATCGAGAATATTTTTGATGGGATATAGGTATAAATGTCCCTTAAACTTGAGGATGCCTTAGTGACTTGCAAGCAACTCATCATGCTTTGGTACTGAACTAACTGAATTACTAATTCAGTAATGGAAAGCTTCTAGGCACAATCAAATACTTGCAAAGTCGGTGTGTGATCAAGATGGGATTGACCACTTCAAGAGTTGGAGAAGAATGTATCACTGTATTTCAATATAGCAAAATCTTAGCCAGAATAATCCATAAGATGGATTTGATATTTTAAAATATCATGTGGACAATCTAATCAGAGTTGATAGTTGAATTCTAAGGTGTCCTACGAGCATTTTGGTCAAGAAGATGAATTATATAGAAACTATATCCATATGGATTCTAAGGATGTTATTCTACACATTCAACCTATCCGACCATCGGGTACCATTGCTAGATGGCTACTTTGATTGGTATAGAAATTTATTCCTATCCTACCGACTTAGGTTTGGACATATAGGGTTACACATATTAGAGCTCACAATCTGATCGGATGGTTGATCAACAATTTAGAATCATTTTAAGGTTAAACGATCGATACGATTGATGTTTAACCTTGTGCAAGTGTTGCAGGAGGATCGATTGCTAATTAGCTTAATTTTATTAAGTTAGAGGGTTGAGATTATGTCTAATTAAATATTATTTAATTATATTTAGTTTGGGTTTGATTGGATCAAGTTCAATTGCTTTATTGGATAAGTCAATTGCAAGGAAGAACTAGTCCCAGCTCAATTAGGACTAGTATCAACCCAACTTCTAATTTGATTAGAAAATTAAATCAGATTTAATTTTGATTTAATCTGATTTAGTTACATTCTTAATTGGATTGAGATCTATTTTAATTAGGTTGATTTGTGTAAGTGCACCAACTGGCATCACCTCTCCCTGATACCAATTGATATTCTATGATATCGCTCGAATGCCAATCATCCTTGGCATCACAAGCCCCGATACCAAGTTGCGGATGCCCCTGATCTTTAGCATGGATCTGAAGGAACCTATGATGTTCTCTATGGGTAGCAAACCACCAATCCTCTACCAGGATCTATGATGGGGCACCTCCCTCCTTGGGCTTGAGGGAGACGCCCCCTTCTCTAGGGCTTCTTCAAGAACCCTAAGGCGGCAACTCTAGAGAGAAGAGAAGAAGGGAGTTGAGGAAGAAAAGGTCTGTATTCCATAGCATAATGAAACCTTAATACAACCTATGTATTTATACATACACATTAGGCCCGACCAAAAGACTCCTCGGCTAATCCAATACATGAAAGCACTCACCGAGCCCATGTACACCCATGTCTCCCATGCTCTTATCCTCTGGATCTAGATCCGACTCATACA
Source organism: Cocos nucifera (assembly GCA_006176705.1). Classification (NCBI taxonomy): domain Eukaryota; kingdom Viridiplantae; phylum Streptophyta; class Magnoliopsida; order Arecales; family Arecaceae; genus Cocos; species Cocos nucifera. The sequence continues at coordinate 71,495 of QRFJ01001443.1, forward strand.
TGAATTAGCCCCCTTAAGATCTCTCAAACTAGGCCTTAAGACCCCTAGGATCAACCCAGATCCTAGCCTAAACAGACCCTCGCATAACTCAACCCACATACTGAGCTGGCTCAGTCTCAGCATTAAGCCAGCTAAGTTCCACTGGGTCAGCCTAGTCTAAAACTGAGCCGGCCTAGTTCTGTGCCATGCTAGCAGTTCCGAACGTGTAGCTTTCAATTTTGCATATGCACTGAGACTTAGCTGACCTAGTTTTGGACTGAGTCGACTAACCTGTAGAAAATCTCCTTTTGCAGTCTTGATTCTCCAACTTTAGTTCCTTGCTTCATCTTGAATCTCAGGTCTCCGAAGCACCAACCAAGCCCCTAGAATCCCCGGAGCCAACCCCCTGACTCCTTTCGTGGCCTTCCAAGGCTTGGGAGTACCATAAATCCTCATAATCTCCATCATGGTGCTCCCAAGCCTTGGCAAACCCCTCAACAATGACCTCCTGTATGATCCCGCTGTCCCTGTGCCCTCGATAGCTTCTTGTGCAATCATCGCCTCCACTAATCTTCTTTAGCTATTGTGCATCTTTGTGGCCTTTGGGATGACTGCCTCCAATGCTGAAGACCTTGGCTTGCACCTCTGCACCATTCTGAAATTGCAGGATCCCTTCTACTTAGCAGCCGCATCACTTTTTCTGGACTTTCCTAGAGAACCCACAATGTTCCTATACCAGCACTCGCTGCAAATCCTAACATAGTCTCTTCAGAACTACGTCTGTCCTCCTGCACATGCCGCTCCATCTGAAACTGTGCATCATCGATGCTGGTGCTAGGATATCGATCCTCCCGCACCCCTCTGCTTTGAACTCATGTCAAATTCCTCTCCAATTATGAAGCTACCTCTCCCGAGCTCCACTTATATCTGAAGTCCATCTGATGCCGACGAGCTGACTCTATCATCGAGTCTCTCGAGGCCAACCACTCAACACTGTACTACTGAGCCAACTACTGCACCGCTAAGCCTGCCGCTACACTTCGAACATCATTGCTGCCCCTTCGAATCCTCCACACTCTATAGACCCCTTTGAAGCCATCTCAGATACTTTCGCAACTCGCAGGCACCTTCGAAACCCAAGAGCACATCTAACTCTTCTAAATCTAATGACTGAATCCTAGAAAATTCCACCCTAGTCCTTCTCTTCTGCCCCTACACCAGCCATCACTTTAGTTGTGCCTAAAGAACCATCCTCCACCTGAACTATGACTCTCCCTTATGCCCCTATAGAAGAAACCTGATCTATGATACTCCCGACTGCTTGAGACTTCTTGGCGCCCCTTGAGACCCCCTAGCTCTTCTTGAGACCTACTCCCGATCTTTCTGAGAAGTCCCTAACACACTCTATTGAGATACACTCCTTGGTTGCTACACCATCGAGCCTCTCTCAGCCTCGTGCCTTTAGGAAAGAGCTACTGTAGCACTCCAGCGCTCCCTAGCCTTATCTCTTCACCACTCTACAGCCATCCAGTCTTGACCTGCTGGACCTCTATGGATCATCCATCTCCATCACTCCAAGGCTCCATAAATTCGTGCTCTGGTCGAATCGCTGAATACATCTCTGACTACTTTTCCTCCATCCTGACATCGAAGGACGTATAGTCGCTTCTTCAGCCTTCATTTGATCATTACCCATTAGAAAATCTCTCTTCAACAGCCCTACACATTCCATCTTTCTAGAGAACTCTGATGCTCTCTACTGAGATACCTCCCTCGATTGCTGCATCGTCGATCCTCTCTCAACCCTGCATCTATAGGAAAGTGCTACTGCAGCACTCCAACACTCCCTGCCTATCACATGACCATCATACACCCTAGCCTTTCCACCAAGACCGATCAGCAAATCATGCACCAAATCCTTCCACCTCAAAAAAATCCCTTTTCATTAATCCTCTCAACCTCCACCTTCAACTCACTACTCTCGGTTGGCCAAACTACAGCAATAACAAAGATAGATTTGAGACATACCATGGAATCTTTGTGCAAATTTTTGATTTCATCTTGTATGACTTCTCCTTCCCTACCATGCACCATCAGGATCTGATACCAAATGTAAGCGCACCAACTGACATCACCTCTCCTTGATACCAATTGATGTTCCATGATATTGCTCAAATGCCAATCATTCTTGGCATCACAAGCTCCGATACCATATTACGGAAGCCCCTGATCTTTAGCACGGACTTGAAAAAATCTATGGCATTCTCTAAGGGTAGCAAACCATCGATCCTCCACCTAGATCTATGATGGAGCGCCTCCCTCCTTGTACTTAAGGGAGATGCCCCCTTCTCTAGGGCTTCTTCAAGAACCCTAGGGTGGAAATGATAGAGAAAAGAGAAGAACAGAGTTGAGGGAGAAAAGGTCTGTATTCCACAGCATAATAAAATTCTAATACAACCTATATATTTATACATAGCCATTAGGCCCGACCAAAAAACTCTCCAGCTAACCCAATACATGAAAGCACTCATCGAGCCTATGTACACCCATGTCTCCCATGCTCTCATCCTCTAGATCTAGACCCGATCCATACATGAATTAGTCCCCTTAAGATCTCTCAAACTAGGCCTTAAGACCACTAAGATCAACCTAAACCCTAGTCCAAAATAGACCCTCATGTAACTCTGCCTGCGCACTGAGTCGGCTTAGTCTCAGCACTGAGCTGGCTAAGTTTTACTAGGTCGGCTCAGTCTGAAATTGAGCCAACCCAATTCTATGCCATGCCAATAATTCCGAACGTGCAGCTCTCTATTTTGCTTGTATACTGAGATTTAGCTGACACAGTTTTGGACTGAGTCAGCTAACCCACAGAAAATCTTCTTTTTATAGTCTTGATTCTCTGACTTTGGTTTCTTGCTTCACCCTGAATCTCAGGTCTCTGAAGCACCAACCAAGCCCCTGAAATCTTTGGAGCCAACCCCCTGACTCCTTTCATGGCCTCCTAAGGCTTGAGAGTACTACAAATTCTCATAATTTGATTTTGATTTAATTTGGTTTAAATAACTTATTTGACCAAGTCAAATAGAAAGTCCTACTGTGACTAGGACTCCCTTATCCTTGCGCCACTTGGCTTTCTAGTGCCCCATACCCTATTTTCTCTCTTATTTTTATGGAAAATCTCTTCTTCCTGATGTTTATGCATGCCCACTCTCCCTCTCTCCTTCTTATATGGAGTTTTGTTGAGGACCAAGTCAACTAAGGTAGTTAGTTTCCAAGTTTTAAATTCTATTGGATAGAATTTTAGGGTACTTGGACTTTTCCTTTGTGCCGCCCACTACCCAGATTTTTTTATGATATTTTTTTTGGCTTTTATGGGATATTTTTGTGCCAATGGTAGGTGGTCCACGGCTGGAAAAAAAGAGGGTGTGCCCCAAGTCTTGCCCTTTTTGGATTTTTCTTGCTAGGTATTTGACCTAGACAAGGAGTTTGTCCTAACTCTTTATTTAGGATGAATTTTAGATTGATTTTTTAAGATATTCTAGACCATTGAGAGGGCTCTTGGATGTGTGAAAGTCAACATGAGAGACCTCTTGGGTGTGGGGTTTTCATAGACACTAATCTAGGTGTTTAGGTGAGAGAACAGCGAAGAAAAAGAGGGTCTTCTTCTAAGATTACTTTGTTCTTCTCTTCTCCTTCTTTTTGAGATTATTTAAGAGTGTCTCAGATTTAAAATCTCTCCTCTTTCTTCTGATCTTTGAAAGAGTCAAATCTAGAAAAAGAAAGTATCGAATCGACCATCGAAGAAGGATCAGCATAGTACTAGTATACCGTATGATTTCTTGCATCAAACTTCTGATCAAGATTCGTGGGCTTGTGTGGATAACTCTTAGAGACTGGACATGTGTGCGGCTTGGAGCATCTTTCTCAAGCCTAGATCAACAAGTTAGAATGTCTAACTTGCATAGGTCATATAGATCTGATCTATTATTACATACATGCATTAGATGTAGTGTAGATGCATGTTGATATGATCAACATATTTTTATTCCTAATGTTTTTAATTTTTGACTTAATCTCATGCTATAATCATGTAATAGGATCTTAGATCTAGGAGTTTTCTACTTTTTAAGAATAAATTTTTATTTATTTTAGTCTTCCGCTACCTGATATTGAAAAAGTTTCAAGATCTAGCTCAGAAATCCTTGATCTGGTTCTTTCAATATCATGCTTTAATCATGTAATAGGATCCTAGATCTAAAATTTTTCATATTTAATTATGAATTAATATGATTAATTCATGTTTCCACTGCATAGATTTAAAAAAGTTTTAAAATCTATCCTTGAAACCCTAGATCGGTTTCCTTCAATTGGTATCAGAGTATAGATTATTTTATTACATGATTTATACATATTTAGATTATATTTTTAGATTAGATCTAATTTATAATCTAATATTTAAATTTAAAATTAAAAATTATGATCATATGGGCTATAGGTTGTCCTACTGTAGGGTTTACCTCCTATAGTGGAAAAGTTATTCTGGTACATTATGGATCTTAAAAAAAATTGATCATAAAATTTTAGATCTGATCTAATAATTTTTATGATATTTTAATCTAATTTTAAATATGAATAAATATTTAGATTAGATCTAAAATAATTTATGATTTTTTATGCATTATACATAGTCATAGATTAAAACCTACAACTAGTACTATTAGTGAAATAAACCGACTCATTTTTGAAGTGAGTCGACCCATTTGGTGAATAGTGCTAGACTATAAAACAACCTTTTAAAATTTTAAAAAATATTTTTAAAATGCTGAACCCCAACCCTCAGTCCAAAAACTTAATTAAAAATTAAGTATGGCCAATTAGGCTCTAGAATTATGAATTAAAGATCCTAAGTCATTGATCATAGCATTGGGTTATTGGGTTAGATGAATTAGGTCCATTAATTGGATTAGACCTAAGGTTAGTTAAAGAATGGACTAAATTAGAGTAATTGATCAAATATAATCAAATATTGAATTAGATTAGGTCAAGGACTCTTTAGACTCAATTACAATAGCTATAATTGGTCAAATCCATGTCTTTAATGAGGACCAAATGGACTTGATTCATATCTATATGGTCGAATACAAAATTACTAGGTTGATCCAATTAAAACTAATGAACCGGATTGTGTCTAAGATAAGTTTGGTAGTCCAAACCAGTGAATTTTAATTAGGAGCTACTCGCACAGATTTTAATCTTTGATGAGTTAATGGCATATCTCTTCCACTGATCTCACTTGCCTGGCTATCCTGATGAATTAGGTTTTGATTAGATCACTTGGTGATTTGGGCTCACCTATGTCAATTAGATAAATTAGTGTGACTGATTTAAGTGCTCCTAATGCCAGCTTTAATTAGATCTCTTGTGATCTAACGTGGTGAAGTTAGTAAGAGGATTAAAATTGGCTAGTTCTCTTCTTACTTTCTTAAAATTAATTAATTAAATCTTCTAAAATTATTAGATCCTTACAAATAAAATAGGTATGGTGATAACTAGATCATAGCCTCCCATTAAGTGGATATAATAGGTCCATTAGTTAAATAATCATTGGAGGCTCAAAGGTCTGGTGCTTATTAGCTAATGGAATTATCATTCATAATATGATTTCTATTGAAAAACATGCAGGATTTCATGCATAGATTTCGAAACTTTTTTGAAAATGAAGAGCAGCGAAAGACATAGATTAAACTATTTAATTTATAAATGCATGTAATCAAATTATAAAACCTTACATCAAGAATCTACAATATGTCATGATGTAAGTATAAATCTAAAATTAAAATAATCTTAAGTAGTATTGATCATATCAATACCTAGATCTAGAATAATTCTAGATCTAACCCTAGATCAGATCTAGATTATCAAAAGATCAGATCTCTTATCTTTGCATGGATTGAGAACTCTATGGTTGAATCATGTTGTTGCCTTTAGAGTCACACATACGTCTAGCCTCTACAGGTGATCCACACGAACCTACAACACAGATTGGAGGTTCGTCGAATGAAAATCCGCTCGAAGTGCTAGCTTTTCATGGATCCCTCCTGATGATTAATCAAATATATATTCTTCAGATCTCTTGGATACTCCAAGAGATAAAGAACATGAGGAGGAACAACTCTAGGATCTCCTAAAAATCAAAAAATAAAAGCATGAAAAAATAAATCCTAAGAGAAGGCAAATCTTCTCCTTCAGGACATCAATGGTTGATGTCCTGAAAACATCTCTATGCTAGGACAAGAGAAGATCTTCTCCTCTAGAATTTTTTCTAAATTTCTAGATCTATTATTTCTAATTTTCATCATACAAAATTTTCACAAAATATTGGAGAAGAAAGGGTTCTCCAAGAAACCCTAAGAGAAGACCTTTCTTCTTTTCTTCTTCTCTCATCAGGATATGATCAGATTATGTCCAACAAAATAATACCATGCTCCAAAAACTTAGAGCACTCATCCCCACACCCAAATCCTCTCTCTGTCTCTCTTAAATTTTTATCATATAAAAATTATAAATAAAATAGGAAGAGGAAAATATAAAAGAAAAATATAAGAGAAGGCAATCTTCTCTTACCTTGTCTCTTCAAGACATCAACCTTTGATATCTTTATTGAAGGCTCTTCTCTAATAATCTTGGCACCACAAATCCTTCATACCTTCTTCTCCTTTTTATCTAATTTTTTATAATTTTTCTAAGATTTTTTACATCCTAAAATCATCTCATAAGAGGCATCCACCTTTTATTGCTAGACTAGGTCAAAACTATGAGGATTTATGGTACTCCCAAGCCTTGGGAGGCCACGAAAGGAGTCAAGGTGTTGGCTCCAGGGATTTTAGGAGCTTGATTGGTGTTTTCGAGATGTAGGATTCAAGATGAAGTAAGAAACTAAAGTCAAAAAATCAAGACTGCAGAAAAAAGATTTTCTGTAGGTTAGCCAGCTCAGTCCAAAACTGGGTCGGCTAAGTCTCAGTGCACAGGAAAAGTAGAGAACTGTACGTTTGGAACTGCTTGCATGGCATAGGACTGGGCCTGCTCAATTTTAGATGGAGCCAACCTAGTGAAACTTAGCCAGACTGAGCCGGCTCAATGCGTGGGTAGAGTTACACGAGGGTCTATTTTGGGCTAGGGTCTGGATTGATTCTATGGGTTTTAAGGCCTAGTTTGAGAGGTCTTAAGGTGGCTAATTCATGTATGGGTTGGGTCTAAATCCAGAGGATGAGAGCATGGGAGACATAGATATATATGGGCTTGGTGAGTGCTTCCATGTATTGGATTAGCCAAGAGAGTTTTTGGTTGGGCCTAAGGGCTATGTATAAATACATAGGTTGTATTAGGATTTTCAAGATTAGAATCAATACACCTTTTCTCCCTCAACTCTCTTCTTCTCTTCTCTCTAGAGTTGCCACCCTAGGGTTCTTGAAGAAGCCCTAGAGAAGGAGGTGTCTCCCTCAAGCCCAAGGAGGGAGGTGCCTCATCATAGATCCAGCTGGAGGATCGGTGGTTTGCTGCCCATATAGAACATCATAGGTGAAGAGAAAATCCTGATTTTTCGAACCAGGTTCGTTCAGATCTGATCGGATCAAGAGATATATTTCAAAAATTTTTTTCTTTGATCTAAATTAGATATGGAATATTCTAGATCTGATCTTTATTATTTTAATAATTAAAATAAATTTAGATAAATTAAATCAAATTTAATTTACCTTGATGTAGGATAATCCTATTACCCGTTAATGATCCTATAAGCAGCGGAAGATTCTAGATCTAGCCATGCAAGTGCTAGACCTCTACCGGTATCCACTCAGGTTAGATCTAGAGATCCTCTTCTTCTCTATCATGTCTCCAAAAATTAGATCTGAATTTGATTTGGAGAATCTTCAAAATATCTTTCGAAGATCAGTAGTTGTCCTTTGCAGCAGCACAACCTTCTAGCTTTCTGTCGCCTTTCTCTCATCTGGATTGCACCAACTTGGATCCCAAACTCCTTTGGGTGTGGAGAGGAGAGGGAGAAGATGGACTTGGCATGGAGGAGGAGAGGAGAGGTAGCCTTGGGGCGTGGGAATTTTCAATGCTTTTTGAGTTGGGCGCAGGGTCTTATTTATAGACTATGCGTGATCAACTCCTCTTCTTCCCAACCAATCATAATTCTTTGTGAAATCAGATCTAAATCTGATTGATGGGAATAGAGTTCCTTGGATTCTTCCTTAGATGGCACCTAAGACTAGTCAAACTTGGTTCTTAGGAGAAGTCTAATCAGAATCCAAAAAGGAGATGGAGTCCCTGTTCAACAGGGACTCCAGGGTGCCTCCAGCTTGGGCACATGCTAAGGGTGGCGTGCACCCTCCTCCTTACCAGGTTTTGGTAGGAGGACAAGTCCCCACCAGTACTTCAATAGGTGCATGACACGTGGACAAAAGTCAAAGTGTCAATGGTCAATATTTGACCAGTCAAAGGTCAACTTTTGACCAAAGTCAAAGGATGAGAAATGGCAGGTGACCAAAAATGGCAGGTATTATCTTACAAAATAAGACAACCCTTTTCTGACTTGGACAGACTTCAGTCAGACCAAGTGAAGGCCTCTGATCGAGCACAAACTCTTTTTCAGTCAGGACAACTATTTATGATAGTAAAAGAAGAACGTTAGGTTCAATCGAGTGCTAGCACGATTTTCTTGAACCTAATTGAATCTCATTCAGATCAATTGAACTAGATCAGTTCAATTGATGATCACCAAATTCAAACCCTTATTTATGTGACTCAGTTAGATTCAGTTCTATATGATAATGGGATATGTCATGATCTCTATCATTGATATCATCAAAACTCCTTTCGACGGATCAGAACTCTTCTGATTCGAACAGCTAGAATGATTGATCATCTAAATCATTATAATTGCTCTCAAAATCCACCAGTGACACCTAGTAGTATATGGTGGCAACCCATCAGGGCTAAATGAGAACCTCTTGGTGCAACTACTTGTGTGATTAAGTTCTTCTATCTTGAGCTCCGATCAGATTAGGGTTTAGGTGAACTCGTCAAACCCTAGTCTCTGTCATATGATGTAATCATTCGATTCAAGTCTGATGTGAAAAGCTAAATAAACTCTTTCTATTATTTCACTCTGCCATGGCCATGGACTTCTGGACTTGATTCTCATAATCATCATAGGGCTGCTCCTCTCCCACCGAGGTAGATAGATTTCATCTTGATACAATCCAATTCCTACAATGAACATGCTATAGCCAACATACACCTCAGAGTTCCGCATGGCTAGGAGACCGAGTTATGGTGTAGTCAAACTATAACACCCTTAAGGTGAACTACCGATGCACCTTAGGTCAAAGAACCAGACACACCACTACAGCATCGAGTCAGTCATTGATGAGAAGGTAGACTTTCTAATGACTACTCGAGGTGGTCACGCTCAGTGCCCTCGTTCTCTAATGAGTATCTGTACTCTCGCTCCGATGTCTCCACACCATAGACTCAAGACTCATCTACTAAAGAGAAGTGATTATACACCAATCTTTTGGATCAATCACCATCTTGTGATGATCCTATGGTCGGAAGCATTTTATGAGTTAATAATGATTATTCATGTCTTAAATTTTCAACTCTTGAAAATATGAATTATCATTACCATTAACTCAAAGGATGTATCACAGACACTAAATACACAAATGTGATAGAAAATAACCCATTTTATTGATTATAAGTCAAAATTACAATTTTGCCCCTAGAAGTGTATTACAAGTGTCAGCCAATTCTGGCTTCTAGGGCACATATATCTAACAATCTCCCACTTATCCTAAAGCCAATTGGCTACAAGTCTAAGTCCCATCTTCTCAAGGTGGGCTTCGATCTTCTGCTGGCCCAATGGCTTTGTAAGCAGGTCTGCCACATTATCTGTGGAGTCGACTCTCTTGACCTTGACATAACCCTTCTTGAGGTAATCGCGGATGAGGTGGTATCGCTGCTCAATGTGCTTGGATTTCTAGTGAGACCTTGGCTCCTTAGCAAGGGCTATGGCACCATTGTTGTCACAGTATAGAGGAATGGCATCTGATGGCATTACTCCGATTTCTGCAGCAAACTTCTTGTACCAGAATGTTTCCTTCGCAGCCTCTGATGCAGCGATATATTCTGCTTCCATGGTGGAATCTGCTATCATGGTTTGCTTGAAACTCTTTCAGCTGACAGCACCACCATTGCACACAAACAGACTTCCAGATGTCGACTTTCGATCATCTACATCGGACATGAAATCCGAGTCTGTGTATCCCTAACTTGGAGTTCTCCGTTACCAAAGACCAACATCATATCCTTAGTTCTTCTTAAGTACTTAAGGATACATTTCACAGAAGTCTAGTGTTCTTCACCTAGATTTGACTGATATCTACTTGTGACACTCACAGCATGGGCTATATCAGGTCGTGTACATAGCATGGCATACATGAGGCTCCCTATTGCAGAAGCATAAGGGATCTTGCTCATGCGTTCTATTTCCTCAGGTGTGCTAGGGCACATCTTCTTGGAAAGATGAATACCATGTCTGAAGAGTATTAATCCCCTCTTAGAGTTTTCCATACTAAACCTCTTTAGTACTTCCTCTATGTACATCTTCTATGAAAGTCCTAGCATCCTATTCGGTCTATCCCTATAGACCTTAATTTCCTAGAATAAAGGATGCTTCACCTAGGTCTTTCATGGAGAATTCCTTAGACAACCATATTTTGACTGTTATCATCATGGGAATATCATTCCCAATAAGGAGGATGTCATCCACGTACAATACGAGGAAGACAACAGCGCTCCCACTGACCTTTTTGAAGACACACGATTTCCTCTTCATTTTTGATGAAACTAAATTTTTTGATCACATCATTGAAACGAGTGTTCCAGCTCCGAGATGCTTGCTTAAGTCCATATATGGACCTTTGCAGCTTGCAAACCTTATGATCAGTATCACTGGATGTGAAACCTAGCGGCTGTTCCATATAGATATCTTCCTCAAGATATCCATTTAAGAATGCCGTTTTCACATCCATTTGCCATATTTCATAATCGAAATAGGCTGCAACGGCAAGCAATGTGCGGATGGATTTTAGCATAGCCACTGGGGAAAAGGTATCCTGATAGTCAATGCCTTCGCATTGACTATAACCTTTTGCCACTAGTCTAGCCTTGAATGTCTCCACATTCCCATCTGCACCAATCTTTCTCTTGACTATACCTTCTAGTGGATCTACCAAGGTTTAGACTTGGTTTGAGTGCATCGAGTCAATTTCTGACTGCATTGCCTCTAGCCATTTCTCGGAGTCGATATCTGATATCGCCTCGTTGTAGGTTTTGGGATCATCACCATGAGCACCATTACCTACGAGGAACATTTTCTCTACTTCCTCTGAAATAATACCTAAGTATCTTTCAGGGGGACGGAAAACTCTTTTCCGATCTACGAGGTGGAGGAGGTAGTGTTCTTATTGGCTCAACCTGATTTGGTTCCAATTGGTCCTTAGCTCGTTGTACTTGTGAGACTTTCTCATCAAGCTTAATCTGCTTTCCAATGCCGCTATCTTGAATAAACTATTTTTCAAGAAAGATGGCATGTCGACTCACAATTTCATTATTGTGGTCTTCTGGAATGTAGAAATAGTATCCTAATGACTCTTTAGGATATCCTATGAATCGAGCTCTGAAGGACCTAAACTCTAACTTATCCGCTTGTTGTCTTTTGACATGAGCCGGACAACCCCAAATTCTGAGATGACTCAGACTTGGTTTCTTACCGTGCCATATCTCATACGGTGTGGTAGGAATGGTTTTAGAGGAAACCCTATTCAGTAGATAAATTGAAGTTAACAATGAATGTCCCCAAAGAAAATCAGGGAGGTCTGTGAAGCTCATCATGGATCGGACCATATCCAATAGAGTCCGATTTCTCCATTCTGAAACCCCATTGAGTTGAGGTGTTCCTGGTGGAGTCCATTGAGAGACTATGCCATTTTTCTTGAGATAGTCTAGGAATTTCTGACTAAGGTATTCACCTCCTCGATCTGATCGAAGAACCTTAATGGGTTTTTCAGTTTATTTTTCTACTTCATGTCTGAATTCTTTGAACTTTTCAAAAGCTTCAGACTTGTGTGTCATAAGATACACATACCCATACCTAGACAGATCATCGGTAAAGGTAATAAAGTAGACAAAATTGCCTCTAGCCGGCACATCAAATGGGCCGCACACATCAGTATGTACTAGGGCAAGGAGATCTGTGGCCCTTTCCCCATGTCCAACAAAAGGGAGTTTAGTCATTTTGCCTTGAAGACAAGATTCATAAGTTGGATATGACTCGAAAGTCAACGGACTCAATAGCCCATTTTTCTCCAATTTGTTGATCCTATCTTCTGCTATATGACCTAATCTTAGGTGCCATAGATACCTATCATTTGGACTATCCCTAGGTCATTTGGCATTCACATTTTGCTCGATAGTTAGAACAGATACATCAATATGTAGCTGATAAAGACCGTTAATAAGAAAACCATTTGCAATTTTATTTTCTTTCATAAAGAATGTTACAATGGTCCTTAAAGAAGGTAATCACATAGCCTTCTAGTGCTAAGCATGAAACAGAAATCAAATTCCTACTAGCTGTAGGCACATAATAATAGTCTTTCAAAACTAAGTCTAAACCAGATGGTAATCGAAGAGGGTATGTTCCCACCGCCACTGCAGCAACTCTTGCTCCATTACCGACGCGTGGGATCATGTCTCCATCCCTCAGCCTCCTGCTATCCTCAAGATCCTGCATGAAAGTGCATAGATGAGCACTAAAACCAGAGTCAAGCACCCAACTGGATGCAGAAGAAACCATAAGATTAGACTGAATAACGAGCATACCTCCAGAAGGACCTTCCTTCTTGTTCTTCAGGATGGCCAGGTCAGTAGGGTAGTTTCGCTTCCAATGGCCATCGTTGTTGCAATGGAAACACTTTTCTTTGGCAGCGACTTTCATCTTCGGTTCTGCCTTCTTCTTCTTTTCTCCTTCCATCTTTTGCTTTCTCGCAAACTTCCTTTTCTTTCCAGAAGACTTTCTTTTGAAAGAAGTCTGTTTCATAGCAAGAACTGAATCTTTAGAACCTTTAATAGAAAGCTCAGTGGTGACCAGCATATTCATTTATTTGACCAAGGAATTTTGAAGTTTATGCATGTGGTAATTCATGATGAATTGCCCATATGCATCAGTCAAGGATTGTATAATAATATCATTCTGCAGATCCAAGTCTAACTTCACACCGAGCTTCTCAAGCTCTTCTAAGTCCTTGATCATCATCAGATAGTGATCTTGGACTAACTGCCCATCATGCATCTTAGCCTTAAAAAGTTATTTCGTGACTTAATACTTGGCTGCGCGACTTTGTTCACCAAATATCTTCTACAGGTGAGCCAACATTTGGCGAGCAGCCTCAATATCTTCATGTTGGCATTGGAGTTCATCAGACATTGAGCCCAACATGTAATATCTAGCCTTATTATCTTCATCTATCCATTTTTCCAGAGACACTCTCTGTTCAGTGGATGGACGGGCTAGTAAGATGGGAGGGTCCTGATCCAATACATGTGTTAACTTCTCGAAACCCAAAATGATTTTGTAGTTTTTGAGCCAATCTTTATAATTGAATCTGGTCAGTCTACGTGTGTCCAGGATACGTGCTAATAGGTTGGATGCAGACATTTTCCTGTAGAGAGTCAAAGATTCAAGTTAGATACTGTAATTATAACTTGATCAATTTATTTAAAAATTTTATTGTTAAATAAATTAGCTTCTACTATTTTCTCGGATTCCTACACTTTCTCTATAAGATGCGAAAATCTGCATGATTAATGATTTTTAGTGGGTGGTGCGGTCTCACCAACTGACTCATCACCTCACCTAACAGTTATTGGTGATGGGTTAGCCAATGAGTGAACAACTCTTGTTCAATAATTCTCTAATCATGGTGCACCCAAATTTGATCTCTAATTCATGAATCTCACCATATTCCAAATATTGATCCACTACTTAGTTAAGTCAGACCCACCATTTGCACAGACTGGATTACTAATTGAGTCTCTCACCGTATCTGAAATATTGAGCCCAACTCATCCTCCAGTCCATAACATCCAATGACTAATAGACATGGTTGCATCTTTTCGGTGCAACTGAGCCACTATATCCAATCGAGAACAATCAACCCTGGGAAGGGCCCGCACATCTATAATAGTGGAAGACCTCCGACTTAATCTTTTCTTAGGGAGAATTGATTCAGGTCTCATTAAATTAGACTTGTCATAGTCATAACAATTATGACTAACCTAGTGGCATGGGTTAGCTCGGATTATTGACCACCTCAAATCAGAACTGAGTCAATAGATATGGCCAGGTAAGTGAGACCGGTGGAAGGGAATATGCCATTAACTCATACAAGAATGCATTCAGGTCGAGTAGCTTCCAATTAAAAATCAGTCAGTCGTATGTGCCAAACTTACCTTAGACACCAAATTGTTGAGTCAGAACCAATTGGGTTAGCCTACAATCCAGACTCTAACCTCTGAGCCTAATTAGGTCTTGCTTGATCGTGACTCGATCTTGACCCAGACTTAATCCTATTAGGCTGGTCAATTTAAGCATTGTTGATCCCATCTAACCAACTCTTGATTCGGTTTGATCAACCGCTTAGACCTAATTGAGCTACCCAAGCCCGAACCCAGTATTATGAATATGTCTTAGATCTAAAATTTTTCAATTTTAGACCTAATTAATATTTCATAATCTTAATTTTTAATTAAGTAGGGTTCATAAACAAAATATGCACAATAAATCCTAGGGTTTCAGGATCTAGGGTTTTGTAGAAAGTAAGTTTTGAATTTTTGATTAAGGACGAATGCACAGCACCCCTACACGTCATAAGAACGCCCCATCGAATGGAAGGAGAGGGCTTTTAAATCCTTCTTCGTACTTATGACCGAATGGCCAAGAGGAACATCTTAATCAGGAACATGTAATACTACAAAATAGTTTTAGATCTATATCATATATCTCATATACAAATTAGATCTAATCATGGCATATTTTGCATACATCTCATGTATTGAATCATGCATATTTTAAGATCTAAATTATCTCATAATAATCTAAAAAATTAGATTTAAATTAATCTTATCAAAATAAACTCTAATCTAGACAACTATGTAGAACTATTCTACAACTAGTCTAGACATGCATCAATCATATCTCATATGATGTTTAAAATTAAATAATTTTTATTTAATATTTTTTAGATATTATTATAATAATTATAATATTATAAAATAATAAATAAATATATCTAAAATATGATTTAATCAAATTAAATTGTAAACATGCAAGACTATTCTATAGAACTATTCTATTTTAGAACTAGTCATGCATATTTTCTAATCTTAGATCCAAATCATTTAATTTTAATTTTTTCTAATTTTAGATCTGATCACATCTCATGTGACATCTGAAATTACTTATTTTTTAATTAAAATAAAATTAAAATTAGATCTAAATACTTTAGAACCTTGGCTCTGATACCAGTTGAAGGGAAAATCCTAATTTTTTGGATCAGGTTCGTTCAGATCTGATCGAATCAAGAAATATATTTTAAAAAATTTTTTCTTTGATTCAAATTAGATTTGGGATATTTTAGATCTAATCTTTATTATTTTAATAATTAAAATAAATTTAAATAAATTAAATCAAATTTAATTTATCTTGATGTAGGGTAATCCTATTATCTGTTGATGATCCTATAAGCAGTGGAAGGTTCTAGATCTAGGCATGCAAGTGCCAGACCTCTACCGATATTCACTCAGGTTGGATCTGGAGATCCTCTTCTTCTCTATCACGTCTCTAAAAATCAGATCTGAATCTGATTTGGAGGATCTTCAAAACATCTTTCGAAGATCAGTAGTTGTCCTTTGCAACAGCGCAGCCTTCTAGCTTTCTGTCGCCTTTCTCTTGTCTGGATTGCACCAACTTGGATCCCAAACTTCTTTGGGTGTGGAGAGGAGAGGGATAAGATGGACTTGACGTGGAGGAGGAGAGGAGAGACAGCCTTGGGGCGTGAGAATTTTCAATGCCTTTTGAGTTGGGCGCAGGGTCTTATTTATAGACTATGCGTGATCCAACTCCTCTTCTTCCCAACCAATCACAACCCTTTGTGAAATCAGATCTAAATCTGATTGGTGAGAATAGAGTCCCTTGGATTCCTCCTTAGATGGTGCCTAAGACCAGTCAAACTTGGTTCTTAGGAGAAGTCTAATCGGAATCCAAAAAGGAGATGGAGTCCCTATCCAACAGGGACTCCTGGGCGCCTCCAGCTTGGGCACACGCCAAGGGTGGCGTGCGCCCTCCTCCTTGCCAGGTTCTGGCAGGGGGACAAGCCCCCACCAGCTCTCCAATAGGTGCATGACACATGTGGACAGAAGTCAAAGTATCAATGGTCAATATTTGACCAGTCAAAGGTCAACTTTTGACCAAAGTCAAAGGATGAGAAATGGCAGGTGACCAAAAATGGCAGGTATTGTCTTACAAAATAAGACAACCCTTTTTCTGATCTGGACAGGCTCCAGTCAGACCAAGTGAAGGCCTCTGATCGAGCACAAACTCCTTTGGCTCAGTCAGGACAACTATTTATGATAGTAAAAGAAGAACGTTAGGTTCAATCGAGTGCTAGCATGATTTTTTTGAACCTAATTGAATCTCATTCAGATCAATTGAACTGGATCAGTTCAATTGATGATCACCAGATTCAAACCCTTGTTTGTGTGATCCAGTTAGGTTCAGTTCTGTATGGTAATGGGATATGTCATGATCTCTATCATCGACATCATCGAAACTCCTTTCGATGGATCAGAACTCTTCTGATTCGAACAGCTAGAATGATCGATCATCTAAATCATTCTAATTGCTCCCAAAATTCCACCTAGTGACACCTAGCAGTATATGGTGGCAACCCATCAGAGCTGAATGCGAACCTCTTGGTGCAAGCTACCTGTGTGATTAAGTTCTTCTATCTTGAGCCCCGATCAGATTAGGGTTTAAGGTGAACTCGTCAAACCCTAGTTCTCTGTCATATGATGTAATCATTCGATTCAAGTCTGATGTGAAAAGCTAAATAGAAACTCTTTCTATTATTTCACTCTGCCATGGCCATGGGCTTCTGGACTTGATTCTCATGATCATCATAGGGCTGCTCCTCTACCACCGAGGTAGATAGATTCCATCTTGATGCAATCCAGTTCCTACAATGAACATGCTATAGCCAACATACACCTCAGGATTCTGTATGGCTAGGAAGACCGAGTTATGGTGTAGTCAAACTATAACACCCTCAAGGTGAACTACCGATGCACCTCAGGATCAAAGAATCAGACACACCACTGCAGCATCGAGTCAGTCATTGATGAGAAGGTAGACTTCTTAATGACTACTCGAGGTGGTCACGCTCAGTGCCCTCGTTCTCTAACGAGTACCTATACTCTCGCTTCGATGTCTCCACACCATAGACTCAAGACTCATCTACTAAAGAGAAGCGATTGTACACCAACCTTCTGGATCAATCACCATCCTTGTGATGATCCTATGGTCAGGAGCACTTTATGAGTTAATAATGATTATTCATGTCTTAAATTTTCAACTCTTGAAAATATGAATTATTATTACCATTAACTCAAAGGATATATCACAGACACTAAATACACATATGTGATAGAAAATAACCCATTTTATTGATTATAGTTAAAATTATAATTTTATCTCTAGAAGTGTATTACAAGTGTCAGCCAATTCTGACTTCTAGAGCACATATATCTAACAACAGGTTTCTTCAAGTTCATGCTAAAGATCAAGAGCTTCCATAACTGGTATTGGTGCTTGTGATGTCAAGGATGATTGGTATTCGAGCGATATCGTGGGTCTACAATTTGGTATCAGAGCTAAGTGATGCTTAGGATGTTGTAGATGGCAATAAAAATCTAGTCAAAGGAGGACTTCTATAGGGCGTCCAACTCTTGGATGCCCCTTTCTTTGGACGCCCCTTTCTTGACTTTTGGCATGTCAAATAGAAAACCAACACCCAAAAGAAAAGGAGAAAGGGCAAAAATCAAAAGGAGGGCATGGGTAGAGGTGATGCACAAGGAGGAAAGGAATTTGGTCAAAAGGGAACTCTTACAAGAAGGAAAGAAATCCCAACTTTTTCTTATTTTGACCAAGTCATAACAAACTCCCACTTGTTCTAAAGCCACTCGGCATAGTTTCTAATATCCATCTTCGACTTGTGGTTATCGAACTCCTTTATTGCTAGAGCTTTAGTGAAGGGGTCGGCCAGGTTCTTTTTGTTGATCTTCTGAAGGTCGACGTCACCTCGATCCACGATCTTCCGAACCAGGTGAAAGTAGTGCAAAATGTGCTTCGTCTGCTGGTGTGCCTTCGATTCTTTTGCTTAAGCAATGGTACCAGTATTATCGCAGTAGAGCAGGATCGGACCATCAAGGGAGGGTGCTATTATAAGCTCGGTGATAAACTTCCTCAGCCACATAACTTTCTTTATAGTATCTAATGCTACCACATACTCTGCTTCGCAAACAGAGTCTACCATGGTATGCTGCTTGGAACTCTTCCAGTAGATGGCTCCACTATTTAGAGTAAAGATATATCCCGACATGCTTCTGTTGTTATCATGGTCAAGTTGAAAGCTGGAGTCTGTAAATCCCATAAGTTTTAGATCTGACTCGCCATTAACCAACCATTGGTCCTTAGTATTTCTCAAATACTTAAGTATGGCTTTAACCACTTTTTAGTAATTTTCTCCGAGATTAGACTAGTATCTCCTCACTATTCCTAGTGAGTATGCCACGTCTGGTCTCGTACATGTCATAGCGTACATGATAGATCCCACTGTCGAAGCATATGGAACTCTACTCATACGCTCTCTCTTTTCAAAAATTATCGAACAATCCTACTTAGAGAGAGAAATTTCATGGCCTATCAGAAGATAGCCTTTTTTGGAATTCTCCATGCTAAACCTCTTCAGCATAATATCTATGTACGTAGACTAGGATAATCCAAGCATCCTTTTAGATCTATCCCTATAGATCTTCATCCCTAGGATGTAGGATGCTTCATCCAAGTCCTTCATAGAGAACTGTGATGACAACCAGACTTTTATTCCCTACAGTGCGGGGATGTCATTCTCGATTAAGAGAATGTCATCTATGTACAAAATAAGAAATACCACTATGAGACCATTTGTCCATTTGTAAATGCAGGATTCTTCTCCATTCTTAATGAAGCCATATGTTTTGATTACTTTATCAAAATGCATGTTCCAACTCCAAGATGCCTGCTTTAGTTCATAAATGGATCTCCAAAGCCTACATACCTTGGACTGGTCTATGGATATGAAACCCTCAGGTTGTATCATATACACCTCTTCAGTCAACTCTCCTTTCAGAAAAGCTATCTTCACATTCATCTGCCAGATCTCATAGCCTAAATGGACAGCAATTGCAAGCATAATTTGAATGGACTTGAGCATTGCCATAGGAAAGAACGTCTAATCATAGTCAATACCATAATGTTGATGATATCTCTTGGCAACCAGATGGGCTTTATAGGTCTCCACCTTTTCATCTACGTCCCTCTTCCTTTTGAAGACCTATTTACACCTAATGTTTTTAACTCTTTTAGATGGATCAACCAATGTCCACACATCATTGATCTTCATGGACTCCATTTCGAATTTCATGACCTCAAGCCATTTCTCAAAATCAAATCTCTGCATAGCATCCATATAGGTGATCGGATCCTCATCATTTTAATTGAGTTCGATTGGATCACCATTCTGAACCAAGAAATTGTAGTATCTATCCGACTGATGCGGTACTTATCGGAATGCCTTAATGGTGCAGATACATTGGACTCCAAATTTGATCTAATCGAATCCAAATCTGGTTCAGCTACAGGTGTTGATTTTTCTACCTATTGAACTTTATTAAGTTCAACCTTAGAGGCAACAGTTTCTTCGCCAAGGAATTCTTTTTCCAAAAAGATTGTCCTAAGGCTAACGAACACCTTTTGTTCATCAGCATGGTAGAAATAGTATTCTTTTATCTCTTTTGGATATCCTATAAATGTGCACTTGTTAGACCTAGGTCCAAGTTTATCTGTAACTAATCATTTGACATAAGCAGGGCACCCCCAAATCCTAAGGTATGAAAGTGCTGGCTTACATCTTGTCCATATCTCATATGAAATCTTAACTACAAACTTACTTAAAACTCTATTTAATAGATAATAAGCCGATTCGAGTGCATATCCCCAAAAGGATATCGGCAAGCTAGCAAAATCCATCATGGATCGGACCATATCTAATAGAGTTCGATTCCTCCTTTCAGACACACCATTATGCTGTGGTATTCCTGAAGGAGTCCATTGAAAGAGAATCCCATTTTCTCCTAGATATATGAGAAACTCATCGAAAAGGTATTCCCCTCCTCGGTCAGACTGAAGAGGTTTTATACTCTTTCCAGTTTATTTTTCTACTTCACTTCGGAATCGTTTGAATATTTCAAAAGAATCTGACTTATGTTTCATTAGATAGACATATCCATTTCTGCATAGATCATCTGTGAAAGTAATGAGGTAGACATATCCACCTTTGGCACTTATGCTCATTGGTCCACATATATCGGTATGTACTAGACCTAAGAGCTCAGTGGCTCTTTCATCCTTTTCAGTAAAAGATGACTTGATCATTTTACCAAAAATACAAGATTCACAAGTTGGAAGTGATTCATAATTACTGACTTTGAGGATTTCCTCTTGAGTTAACCTATCTATCCAGTTCTTGTTTATATGACCTAGCCTACAATGCCATAAGTAGATATCTGACATACTATCTAATCTAGGATGCTTGCCGGTTGAATAGACTACGTTAATAGGTTATGATAGCATATATACACCATTATTCAAATATCCATAGAAAATAGTAACACCATTCAGAATGATATTACAAATTTATTTCTTTATTGAAATTTCATAATCGTTTCTGACCAGAAGGCCTACAGAAATGATATTTAAAAAGAAACTAGGACAGAAGTGACAATCACTAAGAACAATGGTATGGAACTAAAATACAAGTTTCAAAATTTCTAAAGCTAGAACTGAAACTGGTCTTTCATCTCCAACATTCAGAAACCTTTCACCTTGCTCGAATCTCCTACTAACCTGCAACCCCTGCAATGAATTGCAAATATGGTAAGGGCTATCAGTATCCAATACCCAGTCAGTAACATCACAAATGGAGAAATTATATGGAGTTATCATATAAATACCTTGCCTAGCAACAGCTTGCTTCTTTCTTTACCTATTCGGATCCAGAGAGGTAATGTACTAAGCATAGTTTCTTTTCCAATGCCCTCACTTCTTGCAAAAGAAGCATTTAGCTTGATTCTTATCGTGCTTGATCTTCCTAGTCTGGCCCTGCACAAATATTCCAGTTTGAACTTGCACCTTCTTAGCTTTCTTATTCTTGTTCTTCTTTCCTTTCCCAAAGGATCGAGAGCTAGAAGATGAACCTCCCACTAAGTTCACCGATTCTTTGTGGAGTTGGTGATCCTTCTCAAAGTTTTGAAGTAACCCCAGTAACCCATGGTAGTCTACTTCAAGCTTTGTCATTCTGAAATGAGTAAGGAATGGGAGAAATGACTTGGGCAATGAGTTCAGTATTGCATCTTTTCCAAGTTGTTTATATAAGGAAAAGTCGAGCTTGCTCAATTACTCTATCAGTTCGACCATGTACAATACATGATCAGTGACAGAGGCACTATCCCGCATTCTAGCATTAAAGATGGCACAACTAGTCTTATGCCAATCCACGTCATCGAGTGTGCCAAAGGAATCCTCCAACACTTAAAGCATGTCCTTTAGTTGAGCCATCTCAAATCTACAACTGAACTCATCGCTCATAGAAGCCAACATGATGCAGCACACCATGGTCCGATCACTAAGCCACTTCTGGTAAGTGTCTTTGACTATTTCACATGCATTGGCAGCTAGCTCCTTAGGTGTAGGATCCGTTAGCACATATAGGATCCGTTCATGCTCCAGGACTATCTTCAACTTTCGGTACCAACTATCGAAGTTGAGTCCCACTAACTTATCATTGTCCAACAATGATTGGAGCGATAAGGAAGTGGCCATATCTACACGAAGAAAAAACATAACCTAACTAGTAATTGATTCATTAAACCTAAAGATTTGGACTTTAATTAAAAGATTCTCCTACTATTTATTCAAATTGGTAGCCGCTACCTTCGATCAGAGGAATTATCATAATTCCTTAGTGGATACTAGAATCCACATAGACTGTACACGAGCCCAACTTTGGTTGGCCCATCCATATACATCTAAGGATAGGTTCATAACCAATTATTTCTTCAAACAACTTCTAGTAATTAAATTTTGCCCCAGCCCCTGCCCTGATTAGTTGGCTTTGGCCTTCTCAAAAAAGGGTTCAGTTAGGTCCAACCATTAACATGACCATACTTGGCCTATCTAACCAATGAATGATCAGACCCAACTTTGGTTGGCCCATCTGACCACCATTTAGAAAGATGTATCTAAGAGATCATATAATGAATGATAATTCTATCAATTGATAAGCACCAAGCCTTTGGGCCTCCAATGATTATCCAACTGATGGACCCATTATCATCCACTTTAATGAGAGGCTATGATCCAATTATCATATAACTATTTCATTTTAAGGACATAATAATTTTAGAGGATTTATTTATAGAAGTGAGTAGGTTAGATTAACCAGCTTATCATGATTCTTCCACTAGCTTCACCAAGTCAGCTTAAGGAAGACCACTAACAAACTGGTCTAAGAGCATCTAAATTAGTCACACTGATTTACCTAGCTGACATGGGTCAACTCAAATTGTCAAGTGATCTGATCAAAACTAAATCTCACCAAGAAGGCCAGGTAAGTGAGATTGATAGAAGGGTCTGCTAAAGCTTACCTTAGACACCATCGAAAATGGTCAGGTAAGCAGGTTGCCAATTAAAAATCACTGATCGTATGTGCCAAACTTACCTTAGACACCAACTAATTTAATTGGTCTTGATTAGATCAATCTAATAGTTCGAGCTAGACCTCTTAGCCAAGAATCCAGTCCATTTGGTTCTTGTTAAAGATATGGACTTGACCAACTACAACTATTATAATTGATCTAGAGAATCCTTGACCTAATCTAAGATAATAATTGATTAAATTTAATCAATTCTCTAATTAAGTCCATTCTTTAATCTATTGTTAGGTCTAACTCAATTAATGAAACTAATCTCCACTAACCCATTAACCCAATGTATTATGATTCGTGTCATGGGATCTTCAATTTACAATCCTAGAACCTAATCAAATAACTTCTTAATTCTTAATTAAGTTTTGGACTGAGGGTTGGGATTTGGCTTTTCGAAAATAATTTTTATGTTTGTAAAATATTTTTACAACATGGTTCTATCAACCAAGTTGCATGTTTGATTCATAATCAATATGCAAGTAAAATAAATATGAAACTGCTTTAGATCTAATCTAAACAGATTTATATAATTGAAACAGTTTCAATAATAATAAATTATAAATCTCCCTAGATCAAATCTAACATATTTATGATGATTAAAATTAGATTAAAATATTTTTTATCAGATCAAATAATTTTTATATCTAATCTAAAATTTTATGATCAATATTTTAGATCAGCACGTACTAGGATAACCTTTCCACTATAAGAGATAGACCTTACAGTAGAACAATCTTATGGTAGTCCGTGCAATCTAAAAATTTTTATTTTCATATTTAAAATTATTTTAAATCTATTAAATTATAAATAAAATTAAATCAAATCTAATAAATTTATGATTAGAGTTTGATCATCAGAAACTAGGGCAATCTTTTTACTGCAAGGGATAAACCATACAGCAGGACAACCTTATGATAGTTCGCAAGATCTAGATTTTTAATTTTAGATTTAATAATTAGATTATAAATTAGATATAATTTAATAAATAATCTAAACATGCATAAAAATCATATAATAAGAATCTAGGCTCTGATACCAATTAAAGGAATCAGATCTAGGATTTCACGGATAGATCTCAAAACTTTTCAAGATCAGACAGCGAAAGATATAAATAAATAAAATATTTATTTAAATAAATATATAAATATCTAGATCTTTGATCTATTATATGATTAAGGTATAATATTAAATCAAAAATTAAAAACATAAAGGAGAAGAAAAGGTTGATCAAATCAACCTAAATCTACACTACATCTAATGCAGGTATGAAATCAATAGCTCAAATCTATTACCTATGTAAGTTAGACATTCTAACTTACTGATCCAGGCTTGAGGATGAAGTCATGAGCCACACATGCATTCAGCCTCTAGGAGTTGTCCATATGAGCCTACAAACTCTGATCTGAAGTTCGATGCAGGAAATCAACACAGCATGCTAGTACCGTACTGATCCTTCTTTGATGATCGATCCGATGCTCCCTTCTTCAAAACTTGGATTCTCCAAAATATGAGAAGGAAGAGGATAATTTTTTGATCTAAGACTCTCTCAAAAAAAAACTCAAAAAAAGGAGGAGAGATGAAAAAATAAAACAGCCCTAGAAGAAGACCCTCTTCTTCTTCTCTTTTCTCTCACCTAGACACCTAGTTTGGTGCCTATGGAACTCCCATGCCCAAGGATCTTCTTTATTTGATTTTTTTCACACCCCAAATATCTCCCAAATCTCTATATTTTATAAAAAAAATCAGGCCAAAATTCATGCAAAATTTATAAAAAAAGAAGAGTCCTTATCTAGGTCAAAAACTAGATAAGGCAGGACTGGATTTGACAAGTGGTTGGGATGCCCAACTCTTGGGCGCCCCTCCTCTGATTTTTTTTATGAATCTAGCAAGGGAGAACACAAAATATTCTCCTTTCTCACCATGAATATAGTGGAGAGAAAATAGGAGAGGGGGTGGCACACAAGGGAGAGAAGATTTGGTCAACAAGGATTCTATCTCATAGAATTCTAAAGCAAAACTAACTCCCCTTTTGACTTGGTCTTCCAACAAATTGCCTTATGAGAAAAGAAGGAAGAGAGGGGCATGTGTGATGATCAGGGAGAGAAGATCTCATGCACAAAACAAAGAAAAATGGGCATGGGGGGCATGGGCTAAGGTGGCGCAAGGTTAGGGAGTCCTAGTCACACTAGGACTCCTATTTTGACTTGGTCAAACAAGATCTTTTAACCAAATAAAATTAAGAGTAAACCAACTTAATTAAATAATATCCTAACCTATTTAAAAGCTTAATTAAATTAAATTAAATTAGATTTAATTTTGATTTAATTTTTTAATCAAATTAGAAAATTAGGTTGATTCGAGTCCTAGTTAGACTAGAACTAGTTTTTCGTTGCACTTGGCTTATCTAATAAGTCAATTGGATTTGATCCAATCATGCCCAAACTAAATCTAATTAAATCATATTTAATTAAACTTAATCTCAGTCCTCTAGCTTAATCAAATTATGTCAATTAGCAATCTAATTGCTAATCGATCCTCCTACAACACTTGCACTAGGTTAAACATCAATCGTATTGATTGTTTAACCCTAGAATGATTCTTAATCATGGATCAACCATCCGATTAGATCATGAGCTCTAATGCGTATGTGACCTCATAGGTCTAAATCTAAGCTAGTAGCATAGGAGCAAATTTTTGTACCAATCGAAGTGACTATCTAGCAATGATATCCGACGGTTGAATAGATCGAATGTGTAGAACAACATCCTTAGAACTGATAAGTACCATAAATTCACCAATAAAAGTATTAATTTATTAATTAATTTATATTAATTTTTAAAAATTAATGATCAATTTACATATAATTTTTAAGAAATTAATAATTTTATTAATTAAAAATTAATTAAAAATAATAAAAATTAAAAAATAAAATTTTATAATCAATGAAAAGAGCTTTTTTTTTTATCATAATGAAATAAATTTTATACAAAATAAAGCTAAAACAAAGAAGATATGAATTTCTAAAAAAATAAAATAAATAAAAATTAAATGAAAATAACATGCGGCTCAGTCGGTTCAAGCCACCGCGCCAAGCCAGCCAGCCAAGCTGAGTCAGTCATGGAAGCCATCAGTCAGTCCATGATCCAGGCATGGACCGCCAGCTTAGCAGAAACTGGCAAATCACAGCGCGACACGTGGCGGACCTAGAACTTTAAAGGGTCCATAGAAATCTATTACGGCTCTTAGGATATTTTGGACTTTTCACCCGGTAATGGTGCCAAAAAAAAACTTAATAAGAATGCGATATTGTCATTAAGACACCATGTTTATCAATTTAAATTCGACTTTTTTAAATTAATCAAAAGTTATGAAGAGAGTAGTAAGTCGGGTCGAATCCATAGAGAGGCAATGATTTAATTCTAAAATTTTTGATTTTTTCTTATAAAAAAAAGAAGGATTTTTGAAAAAAAATTAAAGTAAAAATAGATTTATAAATAAAAGTAGAATTTAAATTATGTAAAAATAAACTTAGAACTAAGATCTATTATTTAGATCTTAGCGGCTACTTCCAATAAAATTGAAGAGCAATAAAGAATAATTAATTTATAGAGCTAGAATTAAAAAAGGTAATAAAGCTTTCTTTATTGAAACTCAAATGTAGAATTTAAATAAAAAAAAAAATTAAAGAAAAGAAAAGAGAAAAGAAAACTAGAAGGAGATCGTGGATCAGCGTAGGCGTGGAGATGGTGTAGAAGATTGACTCTTCTTCTCAGCACTGTAGCTTTAAAGCAACCTTCAATCCTAAGCTTGGCTTCTCTCTCACTAGATCTATTGATTTTTGGAGGCTTGGGGTCCTTTTTATAGAGCTAGGAGGCTGGAGAGTTTTCTTCTAGGCAATATAGGATTAAGAGGCTCTTTGATCGTCAAAATATGTAGAAATTTGAGTAAAAATTGGATTAAAAAGAGTCTTGAATGAATTCTATTGCTCTGGATGAAATTTGGCCATTGATAGAAATCCAACAAACCAAAAATCATCAAAATCAGGATGTGTATCAGTCTAGATTAGGTCAGATTAAATTCTAGCCATTCGATTACACGTTGATGGAGGAAATCTGATCGCTGATCGCACATCAAAAGTTTTGATCACCATCGGGAGCATTCTGGATCATTGAATCATCCCCTAGATTGAGCGCTGCCATTGGATGGCGATCCGCATGAAGTCTGATGTAGAAAAACTCCCTTCACCGTCCAATCTTGACCGCAAGCTACTACAACCATCCGATCGTGCAATTACTATTTTCATGGACCGCATGGACTGGCTTCATCGTACACCACAACCAATCAGCACCTCCTGTTGTCGAGTAAAAAGTCCAAAATATCCTGTGAGTCGCGATAGATTTTTGTGAACCCTTTAAGGGTTTAGGTCCACCACGTATCGCGCTGTGATTTATCGATTTCTACTGAGTTGACGAGCCATGCTTGGATCATGGACCGGCTGATGGCTTTCATGGCTGACTCAACTTGGCTAGCTGGCTTGAGCCAACTGAGCCGCATGTTATTTTTATTTAATTTTTATTTATTTTATTTCTTCAAAAATTCATATCTTCTTCATTTTAGCTTTGTTTTATGTAAAATTTATTTCATTATGATAAAAAAAAATAAACTCTTTCCATTGATTATAAAATTTTATTTTTAATTTTTATTATTTTTTAATTAATTTTTAATTAATAAAAATATTAATTTCTTAAAAATTATATATAAATTGATCATTAATTCTTAAAAATTAATATGAATTAATTAATAAATTAATACTTTTATTGATAAATTTATGATACTTATCAAGAATCCATGCTGATATAGTTTTCATATAATTCATCCTCTTGATCAAAATGCTCATAGGATACCTCAAAGTTCAACTATCAACTATGATCAATTTGTCCACATTGTATTTTAAAATATCAAATCCATCTGATGGATTATCTTGGCCAAGATTTTACAGTATTAAAATACAGTGATATATTCTTCTCCAACTCTTAGAGTGGTCAATCCCATCTTGATCACACTCTGACTTCGCAAGTACTTGACTATGCCCAGAAGCCTTCCATTACTAAATTAAAAATTTAGTTAGTTCGGTACCAAAGCACAGTGAGTTGCTTGTAGGTCACTGAGATGATCTCAGGTCAATGGGATACTTATACCTATATCCCATCAGAGACATTCTCGACAGCAGAATGCTCTAAAGTTGGTCACGTTCAATGATGATGTACCTATACATCTCACCTATATGACAAACCAGTGTCTCCATACTCCTTGGTTAAGAGGACAATCAATCTATATGGCATACAGCGATCTATGTTCGATAGGTGCTATCATCCTCATTAATAGCCTATCATTTGATTGTGAACAAATTTAAGGACTAATCGATAAATCCTTTCTTTATCGAAGCTAAATAGTCCTAAGGACTTCATCACAACAATGGAGTTTGTTAGAAGATGAATACTTATGATGAAAAATATCAAAAATATATTTTATTTATTAACAAATCAATTATAAATATAAAGTAGCTCAACCATCAATAGACTGATGATTGGCTTTGGAACATATTTTCCAACATCGGCCTCTACAGGTGATCCACACAAACCTACAACATAGATCGAAGGTTCGTCGAACAAAGATCCGCTTAAAGTACTAGCTTCTTGCAGATTTCTTCTAATGATTAATCAAATATATATTCTTTGGATCTCTTGGATACTCTGAGAGATGAAGAATATGAGGAAGAACAAGCAAGAAATTCAACCCTTGGATCTCCCAAAAATTAGAAAATAAAAGCATGAAAAAATAAATCCTAAGAGAAGACAAATCTTCTCCTTCAGGACATCAATAGTTGATGTCCTAAAAATATCTCTATGCTATGATAAGAGAAGACCTTCTTCTCTAGAATTTTTCCTAAGTTTCTAGATCTATTATTTTTTATTTTCATCATATAAAATTTTCATAAGAAATTGGAGAAGAAAGGATTGTCCAAGAAACCCTAAGAGAAGACCTTTCTTCTCTTCTTCTTCTCTCATCAGGATATGATCAGATTATGTCCAAAAAAATAATATCATGCTCCCACAACTTGGAGCACTCAACCCCACACCCAAATTCTCTCTCCCTCTCTCAAATTTTTATCATATAAAAATTATAAATAAAATAAGAAGAGAGAAACATAAAAGAAAAATAAAAGAGAAGATAATCTTCTCTTACCTTGTCTCTTCAAGACATCAACCTTTGATATCTTAATTAAAGGCTCTTCTTTATGAATCTTAGCACCACAAATCCTCTAATTCTTCTCCTTTTCATATTAATTTTTATGATTTTTCTAAGATTTTTTATATCCTAAAACCATCTCATAAGAGGCATCCACCTTTTATTGCAAGATTAGGTCAAAACCTAGTCAAAGGAGGACTTCTATGGGGCGTCCAACTCTTGGACGCCCCTCCCTTAATTTTTTGCATGTGAAATAGAAAACCAATACCCAAAAAAAGGAAGAAAGGGTAGAAATTAGAAGGAGGGCATGGGTAGATTTGGCGCACAAGGAAGAAAGGAGTTTGGTCAAAAGGAGACTCTTGCAAGAAGGAAAGAAATCCCAACTCTTTCTTGTTTTGACCACATCATAACAAACTCCCAAAAAATCTGATATGTGGGTGTGGATACTCCTCTTTGGCATGGGATTTCACGTAGAAAAAATTAGGAATTAAAATAATGGGTGTGGGGTCTTTGGTGCAAGAGAAAGAGAGAGAGTCCCAGTCCAACTAGAACTCCTCTTGTTTGACTAGGTCAAAATAGATTTGAACCTGATTTAAATTATATTTAAATTAGATTAAATGCAACTTAATTAAGGATGATCCTTATCCAACTAGAAGCCCAATTAAATTAGATTAAATGAAGATTTAAATCTGATTTAAATCCTAAATCAATTAGGTGCACCCAAGTCCTAGTCAAACAAGAAATTATTCTTTCTTGTAGTTGGCTTATCCAATAAATCAACTAAACTTAATCTAATTAAGTTTAAACTAATTTTAATTGAATCTAATTCAATTAGACTTAAAATCAGCCTAATTGCTCAATCAAATTGAGCTAATTAGCAATCCAATTGCTAATCAATCCTCCTGTAATACTTGCATTAGGTCAAACACCAATCATATTGATGGATTGACCTTAGAACAATTCTCAATCATCGATTAATCATCTAATCAGATTATAAGCTCTAATGTGTGCAATCCTATAGGTTCGAACCTAAGTCAGAAGCATAGAAATCAATTTCTGTACTAATCAAAATGACCATCTAGCAATAGTACTCGACATCCAGATAGGTCGAGTGTATGCAAAGCAACATTCTTAGAACCTTGACTCTTGGTTACCATATAATTCATCCCTTTGACCAATAATGCTCAAGATGACTTCGAGCATGCTGTCAAACACTCATATAAGTCATCTCTATTGTGTCTCAAAATTTTGCAAATCCTGTGACACCTCACGAGGATTACCCAGGCCTAAGTTTTGCTAAATTGAATCATAATGAGACATTCTCTTCCTGAAGTTAATCAGGAGTGGTCAATCATAACTTGACTCATACACTAACTTAACAAGTACTTGACTATATCCAAAAATATTTTGAACCTATATTAGAAATACAGGCAGTCTGACACCAAAATATAGTGAGTTGCTTGCAAATCACCATGGTGATCTCAGGTTGAAGGGACACTTATACCCATTGGCCTTAGCAAGATACTCTTGATAGTAAAGTGCTACATTGGTCATGCCATACCAGTATTTTCACACCACTTGATTACGAGGACAACCAACTCATATGGCATATAGCGATCTACACTCGATAAGTTATCATCCTTATTAATAACTTATCATTTGATCGTGAACAATTCAAGAACCATCCGATAAATCCTTCTTTATCGATTGATTGTGGTTCTAAGGACTTCATCATAATTTAGGAGTTCATTTAAGGAAGATAGAACTTTTATGATGAATCAGCCAAATAACTATTATTATTAGATAATTCATATACAGGTTCTAATCATCTACGACTTAGATGATTGGCTTTAGGACACATGGCAGTGCATGGCGGTGCTAGGCCAACCATGTGCTAGGCTGGCTAGGTGCGCATGGGGGCATGAGTGGGCCACATAGGAGTAGGCTGCACGGGCACCCAGGCCCACCGTGGAACCCAATCCATGATGGACCGTCGGTTTATAGGGCACACACGTGGACCAGGATCCAATTTCCCAGTTGTTTTATGTAGTTCATAGCACTGTTCTATGGATCAATCGCGATCTGATGGTTCAAAGAGGAGCCGACCACAATTAGATGGCTGGGGCTTGATTTGGGCTGATTTAGAAGTGCTTTACATGATCGGACAGTCTAGATGCAATCTCAAGTGTGATTAGAATTAGGTTTCCTATTAAAATATTATTTTTAAGTTTCTGGAGTCTATATAATTTTGATTGTTGAATCGTTTATTGTATTGAAAAGTTGATGATATCCTAGAGGTGTTGAGAGGCTTCTTGAGAGGTTTCAAGGAGCTTTTATAAGAATTTTGGGGCTTCATATTGAGAGATTCTTATACAAGGGTTGAGTGGTAAGTTCCTCTTATATTGTTTGATTTTCTTTCTCTCATAGTGAAGTTTTGGACACCCCATGGAGGTAGAGCTTAGTCTAATCTACGTACGTGATTGTGTGCTCTGTTGTCATATATTCTTCTTTCTTTCTCTTGTGGTATCTATACGTGATCGAGTGCAATGCAAACGATATCGATAAGGTCTTGAGGTCGTGGTGTCCTAGCCAGACTCCATAACAATTGGTATCAAAGTGAGTTGATATCCCTAATAATTGATATCAGAGTCAAACGATACTAGTGCATGCGATTGTCCAGATCATGATGGTGTTGATCGAGATCAAAGAAGATGGAGAAAATAAGTACAATCAAGGTGAAGATCAGCTAGTCGATGGAAAGAGCAATTTCTTCTTATGGCAAACGAGGATGAATGACGTGCTCATCCAACATGGTTTGATCAATGCTTTCTTGAATGAAAAGAAGCTGGATACCATAGAGGAGAGAACTTGGGAGTTGCTATTGATGTAGACAGTGAATACCATTTGCATGTACCTAGCAGATGAACTGGTGATCCATGTACTTGGAGAGACATCTTGGATAGTGCTATGGTCAAAGCTCGAGAAGTTGTACATGATGAAATTCCTCACCAACACCCTCTTCCTTTGGAAGCAATTCTACCAACTGCAAATGATTGAGGGACATAGTGTATAGGAGCATCTCAGCCACTTTTAGAAGATTCTCATCGATCTTCTCAGTGTAGGTGAGAAGGTTGAAGAGAATATCCAAGCATTGTCTTGCTAGCATCACTTTTTCCTTCGTATGAGTCCTTGGTGACTACTCTTCTAGTGGAGAAAAGTACCATCAAGATGGATGAGGTCACTATAATGATTCTCTAGAATGAGGTTCTCTTTAATGATTCTCTAGAATGAGGTTCTCAGGAGAGAGAACCCAGCTTCGAGCTCAGATAGCGATAGCTCAATTTTGGCAATTTTTGGAGGAGCAGGTGGCAACAAACGAAGCGGCAGAGGATCACGAGGAGGATAATTCAGGTCCAAAATAAGGGATCCTAGCAAGATCAGATGCTATCGATGCGATGAGTTAGGGCATCATGTTAGAGATTGCCCATAGCTCAGGGATCGGATGAGGGCTACTGCAATGACGGCCAATAGCGAGTTAGAGGATGATGTCCTAAAGATATCTGATGAGGTATCTATTTTTTTTCAATAGTGAATTTTAGATTCTGTATCCACATATCATGTTTATTATAGAGAGGAGCAGTTTGACTTCCTAAAGAACAGTGAGGACATTATTTATCTATCGGATGGATCGAGCTGTGCGATCAAAGGCATCAGAATGGTTAGCTGGAGGACACATGATAGTGCAGTGAGGAGATTGGAGGAGGTTCGATACATACCTAATTTCAGGCAGAATCTTATCTCACTAGTAGACTGGATTCAAATGGCTACAGGTTGGTAGCTGGTGATGAAATCCTGAAGATCATGTGCGGCGATAAGATTATTCTAAAGGGGAAGAAGAAGACAAGAGGACATTACTATCTCCTAAAGAGCAGTGAGGATATTATTTATCTGTCAGATGGATCGAGCTATGCGATTGAAGGCATCAGGATGGTCAGCTGGAGGACACATGATAGTACAGTAAGGAGATTTGGGGAGGTTCGATACATACCCAATTTTAAGTAAAATCTTATCTCACTAGTAGACTGGATTCAAATGGCTACAGGTTGGTAGCTGGTGATGAAATCCTGAAGATCATGTGCGATGATAGGATTATTCTGAAGGGAAAGAAGAAGACAAGAGGACATTACTATCTGGTAGGGAGCCTAATGCAAGGTAGAGCTTTAGAAGCTAAAGGAAGCCCAGTGCGAGGTAGAGCTTCAAAAGCCAAAGGAAGCCCGGTGCGAGGTAAAGCTCTAGGTGAAGCTAGATTGGGCACAAGATGCTAGACTTGGAAGGACGAGAGGTGACGTTATAGAATAAAGTTTCTATTATTGTAGGAGACTTCATTGAGCAGGTCTCAGATTAGAGTAGACACAGCCATTGATGAAGGTGGGATCGAGTGACCTAGCTTGACTCCCATGCTTGTCCATCCTTGGACAGCAGGCGTGCCCCAGAGTGTGGGGGTGAGATGGATCATAGACTCCCAAAGACATGTGGAGGCCAAATATTGAGTCAAGGTAAAGATTGTTGAAAAAAATACCTTGAGATTTGATCCATAATAAGCCTAACACGAGGTCCAAGATAACGAACGAAGTCCAATGAGCCCAAGAACAACCCAAATAGAGTTCAGACAGAAAAGTTACATGCGCAAGAAGGTTGGAACAAGCAGCATGGCTGACGCAGCCAAGGTACGATAATTGTTGGGGAAGATGATGGAAGACACACAAAATAAAATAAAATGAAAGAAAGAGGAAGAAAAGCTTTTCTCTCGGAATTTTATTTAATAACTCAAAATAGACTAACTACAACAAAGGCCAAGGTCCTTATTTACAGCTAAAAATCTTAATTTGAAAGTAAAAGGACTCCTAAACAAAGTCATAAAAGAACTCCTAAATAAAATCAAAAAGAATAAAGCAAAACAAAGTCAAAGATCGGACTCCTACTTGGACTAAAAAACCTAATAATCTTATGCACTATCATAGGCCTGTCAGACAATAAAATTTGACCTCGATATTTATGGGAGTGGCAAAGTAACCAGGCCTATAGGGCTCAAAGAGAGATTTCCGGAATGGGGTCATAATAAGGATTCTAACATTGGATGACCAAGTTATGGCCGTTCTAGCTTAGCAGTGTCAAAATCCTAAAAATCAATGCAATCAGGTCGAATTCGCATCCTTTTGGATCCGATCCCCCAAGTTCATATATCTGTTGGCTAAGACGTCTGCGTCATCCTCCCCTGGTTGGAAGAAACTCATCCTTCAGTTAGAAGCCTCATCATCTGATGAATCTCCTGCATAGTGAATGAGATGCTTCACATTGAATACATCAGAGATCCGAAGATGACTTGCTAATTTCAGTTGATAGACATTATCATTGATCTTTTTAATTATCTCAAAGGGATCCATCTTTCATTGGCTCAACTTATTGTATTCTCCCACTGGATACTGCTTCTTGGTTAGAATAGCCCATACCTAATCGTCGACTGCAAAAATTACCTTCTTTTTATGCTTATCTACAGCCTCCTTATATTTAGCATTATTGGCTTCTATCTGTTGCTTTACTGATTGATGAATAGCTTGAAGGTTTGTAGCTAAATCTTCAACCTTTGCACTGGATCGTCCTCTAGAACTGATCAGGGTTAAATCCAAAACACTACTTGGGTTCAATCGATAAATAATTTGAAATGGGCTGTAGCCTGTAGTCCTGTTCACGGATCGATTAAATGCAAATTCCGCCTGTGCTAAAGCCAATTTCCACTACTTTGGATGCTCTCCAGCAAAACTTCTTAATAGATTTCCCAAGCTCCTATTGATGGATTCAGTCTGTCCATCTGTCTGAGGATGATAGGCTGAACTGAATTGTAATTTAGTTCCCAAACTCCTCCACACACTCCTCCAAAAGTGGCTCATGAACTTTATGTCTCGATCAAATATAACAGATTGGGCACTCCATGAAGATGCATTATTTCTTTGAAGAATAGTTGAGCAACGTTTGAAGCATCCATGATCTTCCAACACGCGATGAAATATGCCATCTTCGAGAATCTGTCTACCACAACCAGCACTAAATAACATCATCTCTGAGTAATAGGTAGGCCTAACATGAAATCCATGCTGATCTCTTCCCAAGTATGGTCTGAAATAGGTAGAGGGGTATATAATCCTGCATTTGTTTCTATCCCTTTGATACTTGATAGACCCTACATCGCTCCATAAATCTGATTACATCACGCTTCAGTTTTGTTATGAATAAGCATGAGAGTCTTGTCTCTACCAAAGTATCCCTCATTATGCAGCTCTTGTACAATCTTTTCTCATAAAGAATAATTTAGAACACATAGCTGCACACCTCAAAATAAAAATCCATCATACAACTGGTAATCAATTTGGGTATGAGAATGTACCTCTTATAGAATTCAGCCAAAGTCAGGGTCGCTATCATAGAGATCTTTTAGAGTATCTAATCCAATCACTTCAACACGAAGAACTCCTAGTAGCTTGGCTATTTGGCTTAATGCATCTACCACCTGATTCTGAGCACTAGATTTGTGCTTCAGAACAAAGTGGAACTCCTGTAAATAGTTCACCCACATAATATGCCTTCAGCTCAGCTTTTCTTGACCATTAATGTATTTAAGGGCTTCATGATCAGTGTATAAGATGAACTCCCTCTAAACTAAGTAATGATGTCATTGCCGAAGTGCGCTGATCACTGCATAGAATTCTACATCATATGTTAAATAATTCAGTTTGGACCCGAACAATTTTTCACTATGGAAAAAAATAGACCGCCCCTCTTGACTGAGAACTCCATCGACTCCAGTAGAGGATGCATCACACTCCACCTCAAAAACCTTGGTAAAATTAGGAAGGGTAATGACATCAAGAGAGGTGATCTTTAATTTGATTTCTTCAAAAGTAGCCTATGCCTCGGGCATCCACTAAAATCATCGTCCTTTCATGCAATCAGTCATAGGAGACATTATAGAAGAAAATCAATGAATGAATCTGTGATAGAAAGATGCCAAGCTATGGAAACTTTGGACTTCAAAGATACTACATGGCACTAGCCAATTATGAATAGCTTGGATCTTGGATGGATCAGCCTGTAGCCCCTTGGAGGAGACGATATAGCCCAAAAAGGTGAAGCTATCCACCACAAAGCTGCACTTCTTAGGATTGGCGAATAACTTCTCTCTCCTTAGTGTGCTGAGAACCTCTATAAGATGCTGCAAGTGATCCTCTAATGTAGGGCTATAAATAAGTATATCATCAAAATAAACCACTATAAATTTACCAATGCATGGTTGCATCACTTGGTTCATTAGTCTCATGAAAATACTCGGTGCATTGGAAAGTCCAAACTGCATCACCATCCATTCATACAAGCCCTCCCTTATTTTGAAGGCAGTCTTCCACTCATCCTCAAGTCTGATCCACAACTGATGATAGCCACTTTTCAAATCGATATTGGTGAATATCTTAGCTCCAGCAAATTGATCAAGCATGTCATCCAGCCTTGGGATTGAAAATCGATATTTGATGGTGATCCGATTGATAGCTCAACTGTCGATGCACATACACCATGAACCATCTTTCTTTGGAACTAGTAGGGTAGGTATTGTGCATGAACTCATGCTTGGATGGATGTATCCTTTATCCAATAGCTCCTGGACCTATCGTTGCAGCTCCTCATGTTCAGCTGGGCTCATGCGATATGCCAGCTTGTTTGGTAGACTTGCTCCAGGAACAAGGTCGGTGTGGTGTTGAATGTCTTATTCTGGTGGTAATCCATAGGTAAGTCTTCAGGGAACACATCAGCAAATTTCCTGAGAATAGGATGTACCTAGGATGGAATGTCATGCTCAGCTAATTTGCCCTTCTCCACCACTACTAGTAAGTAGCCGGCCTTCATCGCCTCCTTTAGGCATGCATGTTTTGTCAGGAGATTAATGTTGGACTCCGTTCTTGGTTTGGGTAACTGCTCTTCCTTCATCGGTGCTAGAGTGATCTTCTGATTGTCTTTGAAGAATGTATATGTATTCCATCGATCATCATGAGTGACATTACGGTCATACTACCATGGCCTCCCTAGAAGTAGATGACAGGCATCCATGGCTACTACATCACACCAAACACTATCATAGTACTTCTGTCCAATGGAGAAAGATACAAGACAGCGACTATCGATGATGACTTCACTTCCCTTTTTGAACCATGAAAGTTTGTATGGCCAAGGATATTTTTCTATTAATAGGTTTAGCTTCTTGACGGCCTCTTGGGAGATAACGTTCTCGTAGTTACCACCATAGATGATTACCTTACAAACTTTTTTTGCAATGGTACAATAGGTATGAAAAATATTTGTTCGCTTCCAATCTTCTTCCTCTCCTTTTCTTGGAGCCAGCAAGCTCTTTCGCACAATGAGGGCTTCTCCACTACCCCCCAAAAGCACAGAATCATCCTCCTCACCACCAGTTTCATTATATACAGGTTTCTGATCTTCATCAGCAGGTTCTTCTTCTTCAATTAATAGCTACTTTTTAGGATGACCAGTAGGTTTCTGGCACTTGTTCCGAGTATGCCCAATCTCACCATAATTAAAACATCTAATCATAGAAGATCCTGCTTGAATTGGTCTTGGAGGCCTTGTATCAGCAGTATGGATAGGAGGGGCAGGGGCTAGGTTGTGCCGTATATCCCATTGATTATCAGTTGTTGGTGCTCGATTGGTTCGCAGGGGAGGTTCAGGTCATTGTAAAAATCTCCGCCATAATTGCTCCTCAGCCACCACAGCCTTATGGTATGATTCTTTGACCGTCCACATGGTATGAAGTTGTAGGGTATCTTGGATTTGTTGTCGTAGGCCTTTGAGATATCGTGTGACCATCTGCTCCTTGCTCTCAGCTAGATCATTTTGCATCACCAACTAATAGAATTCCTCCGTATAATCATCAACGGATTTGGGGCCTTGCCGAAGAATCTGCAAGCATTGATTCAGAGTTTGGGTATAGTTGAATGGTAGAAACTATTCTCTTAATGCCTTCTTCATCTTCTCCTAATCTTGAATTTTTGGTTTGCCTCTATGCTCCTAGGTTTTCTTCAATTGCTACCACCAAGCAGAAGCACGACCAATTAATTAAAGGGCGACAAGTTTTATCTTTTTATTGTCACGAACCTCTTTGTATTCGAAGATGCACTCAATTTGATCCAACCAATCGAAGAACACCTCCGTTTGAAGACTACCCGAATATTCAGATAAATCTACTCGGATTGAGTCGAACTAATGGGTTCATCGCTCAAAAATTCTCCACGACCCTCTCATCGACGTGTGGAAAGATCCCTATGAAAGAGATTTTCAAAATCTGACAACTCTCCTTCAGATCTACAATCATCAGGTTCTGCCTCAGATTTTGTATCCTGGGTTTTCAACTGCATAAGATGTGCAGTTAGATCTACCAATTGTCTCCTCAAATCTTCGCACTCCAACATTAGGTCTCATTCTCATTGTGCAATTTCTTCGTGGGCTGCTGTTTGATTCATTGGTTGAGTCTTCTTACGACCACTATCAGCCATCTGAACTGTAGGAAAGAATTACTGCTCATGGATCTGAAGGGCTTTGAAACCAACTGATGTAGCCAAGGCATAATAATCATTAGGGAAGAGGATGGAAGATGCACGAAACAAAAGAAAATGAAGAAAGAAGAAGAAAAACTCTTCTCTTGGAATTTTATTTAATAACACGGAATAGACTGACTATAATGAAGGCTAAGGTCCTTATTTATAACTAAAAACCTTAATTTGAAAGTAAAAGGACTCTTAAACAAAGTCATAAAAGAACTCCTAAACAAAATCAAAAAGAACAAAGCAAAACAAAGTCAAAGACCGGACTCCTACTTGGACTAGGAAACCTAATAACCTTATGCACTACTGTAGGCCTGTCAGACAATAAAATTTGATCCTAATATTTGTGGTGGCTGCAAAGTAGCCAAGCCTATAGGGCTCAAAGAGAGGTTTCCGGAATGGGGTCATAATAAGGATTTTGACATCGAATGACCAAGTTATGACCATTCTAGCTCGAAAGTGTCAGAACCCTAAAAATCAATGCAATCAGGTTGAATTCGCACCCTTTCGGATCTGATCCCTCAACTTCATATATATGTTGGCTAAGATGTCCGCATCAACGACCCTTGAGCCCATCGGAGAGGCCCCACTGGTGACACTGGTCGGTGGCAGCACGACCCAAATCGATAGTGTGCAGCAATGCTGGGCCAGTTGCGTGCTGGGCCGGTCGGGTGCGCAAGGGCGCATGCGGGCCGCATGGGAGTAGGCCATGCAGATGCCCAAGCCCACCATGGGGCATAGTCCACAGTGGACCACCAGTTTATAGGGCACACGTGTGGATCGGGATCTAGTTTCCTAGCCATTTTGCGCAGTCCATGGCACTATTCTATAGATTGATCGCGATCCAACGACCCAGGAAGGAGTCGGTTATGATCGAACAGTTGGGGCTTGATCCGGGCTAATCTAGGAATGCTTTGCATAATCAGACGGTCCAAACGTAATCTCGAGTATGATTAGGATTGGGTTTCCTACTGAAATACTATTTTTAAGTTTCTAGAGTCTATATAACTCTGATTGACAAACCATTTATTGCATTAGAAAGCTGGTGACATCTCGGAGGTGCTAAGAGACTTTTTGAGAGATTTTAGAAAGCTTTTATAAGAGTTTTGGAGCTTCATATTGAGAGATTCTTGTACAAGGGTTGAGTGGTAAGTTTCTCTTATATTGTTTGATTTTCTTTCTCTCATAGTAAAGCTTTGCATGCCTCATAGAGATAGACTTTGGTCAAATCCACATATACTTGATTGTGTCATCTCTTATCTTGTATTCTTCTTTATTTCTTTTGCAGTATCTACACATAATCGAGTGCAATGCAAACAGTATCAATAAGGTCTTGAGGTCGTGGTGTCCTAGCCAGACTCCATAACAGTCGATATCAGAGTGAGTTGATATCCCCAAGATAGCAGTGGTATTCTTTATCTTGTACATAGATGACATTCTCTTAATCGAAAATAACATCCCCACACTGCAAGAAATAAAAGTATAGTTGTCATCTCAGTTCTCCATGAAGGACTTAGGTGAAGCATCCTACATTTTGGGAATGAAGATCTATAGGGATAGATCTAAGAGAATGCTTGGGTTATCCTAGGCCACGTACATAGAAACTATGCTGAAGAGGTTCAGCATAAAAAATTTCAAGAAGGGCTATCTTCGGATAGACCATGGAATTTCTCTCTCTAAGAAGGATTGTCTGACAACTCCTGAAGATAGAGAGCATATGAGTAGAGTCCCATTTGCTTCGATAGTGGGATATATCATGTATGCCATGATATATACGAGACCAGATGTGGCATACTTATCAGGAATAGTGAGTAGATACCAATCTAATCTAAGAGAAAATCATTAAAAAGTGGTGAAAACTATCCTTAAGTATTTGAAAAATACTAAGGATAAATGGTTGGTTTATGGTGACTTAGATCTGAAACTTAAGGATTTTACTGACTTCAGTTTTCAATATGAACATGATGACAGCAAAAGCATGTCGGATTATATCTTTACCCTAAATAGTAGAGCCATCTGCTGGAAGAGTTCCAAGCAGCATAATGTGGTAGACTCTATTTGTAAAGTAGAGTACATCGCAGTATCAAATGCCATGAAGAAAGCTATGTGGCTGAGGAAATTCATCACTGAGCTTGGAGTAGTAGCCTTCCTTGATGGACCGGGTCCTGCTCTACTATGATAGCATTGGTGCCATTGCTCAGGTGAAAGAACCAAAAGCACACCAATGGATGAAGCATATACTGCGCCGCTACTACCTGGTCTGAAAGATCGTGGATCGAGGTTATGTCGACCTTCAGAAGATCGATGGAAAGAAGAACTTGATCGACCCCTTCACTAAAGCCCAGAAGATAAAGGAGATCGACGACCTCAAGTCAAAGATGGATATTAGATACTATGCCAAGTGGCTTTAGGATAAGTGAATGTTGTTGAAAAATGTATCCCAAAATCAATCATCAGCCTGTTAACAGTTGTGCTACCTTATAATTATAATTGATTCATTATTAAATAAAATATATTTTGGTATTTTCATCATAAAGCCTACATCTTCTAATGAACTCCATTGTTGTGATGAAGTTCTTAGGACTATTTAGTTTTGATAAAAAGAGGATTTATTGATTAGTCCTTAAACACTTCACGACCAAATGATATGCTATTAATTAGGACGACAATGCTTATCGAGCATAAGTCAATGTGTGCCATATAGGTTGGTTGTCCTCTTAACCAAAAAGTATGGAGATACTGGTATGGCATACAAGTGAGATGTAAGGGTACAATATCACTGAACATGACCAACTTCAGAGTATTCTACTATAGAGAATTGCTTTGATGGGATGTAGGTATAAATATCCCTTAGACTTGATATGACCAAAGTAGCTTGCAAGCAACTTACTGTACTTTAGTACCAAACCAACTAAATTTTTAATTCAATGATGGAAGATTTTTTTAGCACAGTCAAGTAC
This sequence comes from Cocos nucifera, assembly GCA_006176705.1. Taxonomy (NCBI): domain Eukaryota; kingdom Viridiplantae; phylum Streptophyta; class Magnoliopsida; order Arecales; family Arecaceae; genus Cocos; species Cocos nucifera. The sequence goes on from QRFJ01001443.1 coordinate 113,553, forward strand.
TTATGAAGTCGGTGAGCGATTGAGATGGGATTGAACACTCCAAGGGTTAGAAAAGAATTAATGCATCACTATATTTTAATATACCAAAACCTTGGCCAGGATAATCCATAAGATGGATTTGATATTTTGAAATACAATGTGGATGACCTAATCTAGGCTGACAGTTAAACCTTGAGATATCCTACGAGCATTTTGGTCAAGGGGATGAGTTATACAGAAACTATGTCCACATGGGTTCTAAGGATATTGTTCTACACATTCGACCAATTTGGCTGTCGGATATCATTACTAGATGGTCACTTTGATTGATATAGAAATTGATTCTTGTGCTACCGACTTAGATTCGGACCTATGAGATCACACACATAAGAGGTCTAGATCTAATCAGATGGTTGATCAATGATTAAGAATCGTTATAGGGTTAAATAATCAATATGATTGATGTTTAACCTAGTGCAAGTATTGTAGGAGGATCTATTAGTAATTTGATTGCTAATTGGCTGAATTTGATTAAGCCAGAGGGCTAAGATTAGGTCTAATTAAATATGATTTGATTTGATTTGATTTGAGCTTAATTGAATCAAGTCCAATTGGTTTATTGGATGTCCCAATTGCAAGGAAGAACCAGTCCTAATTCAATTAGAACTTGACTGAACCTAATCTCTAATTTGATTAAAAATTAAATCAAAACTAAATCTAATTTAATTTAATTTAATAATATTATTAGTTAGACTAAGATCTAATCTAATTGGATTAAATAAATTCTAATTTAATTTGGTCCAAGGATCAAGTTGGACCAAGTCAAATTAGGAGTCCTAGTGAGACAAGGACTCCCAAATCCTTGCGCCATTCAATCTCCATGCACTCTCTACGAAATTTTATTTAATTTTTTCATGGAATCTCTCTTTTTTATAGAGAGGACATGCATCCCCATGTTCCATATACTTCTTACTCAAAGAATAAGTGCCCAACAAGCTAATCATATGTGTGATGTGATGGGACTTTTCTATAAAATTTACAACTCATATAATGATATTTATTTTGATATTAATAATATTGAGGCATTTGATTCATCATTTCAATTGCATATTTTATATTTAAAGATTATGATGAATCCTAAAGATTAAGATAATGGTTTTAAAGGATATGAATGGATCATGCCTGTGAGATCTAAAATCCTAAAATCTTAATCTTAAATATTCCTACTCATAGGAACACTGAGTCGGGGATCAATGTTCCGGATAGGCTAGCATATCATTTGTATGCTCGATGGAGAGGGTGGTAGATCTCACAAGCTACTTATGTGGGGATACTAATACAAGAATATCGATGCTCATTAAGGAATGAGTTCACTGAATTGACTCACCAAAGAGAACATCTTATGGAACCTTACTTATATTTCAAAAGATGGTTCTCTAAGTAGGAGTTGTGCAAGTGATCCTTAGACCTGAGATCACCATGGTATGTTATGCACATAAGCCCATATTTTTTATTCAAACTCAATCATGATGTTAAGTCATGAACAGGATGTTCTTGATATGGTCAAGTATGTATGAAGGTTGTGAGTAGGTCAACAAGAAATCGATCACTCCTACTAAGAGGAGATGACATCCTATGTATTTTCATCTAATGATAACTCAATAAGACTTTGACCATAGTAGAATGAAGATTAGATAGGATTTATAATCATTCATTAGAGTTATCATTGGTAGATGGAGAATCGACACAAATATATATTTGAGTTTAATATTTATCCATGCTCATAAACATATTCAAGATGCAGGATGATCAAGGGATTAAATTGCACGAGAACTTACCATTGAAGTGTATATTTGGTATTTCCACCAAATTCCATAGCTTTTGGGTAGTCATGATACGTTGCTAGACATCAATCTTGACTTATGAGTTTGATTGAATTAATGAGATTAATTCAATCCTCAATTAGATGGTTCTTCTAATTGGTGAAATCAAGTTGGCATTAACCCTAATTGATCGAGATTGAGTTCAATCAAATTAGATTAAAATGCATCCGAGTCTGCTGCTGCCTAGATGTGGAACCCAATGGATTACACACATAAAAAAATTGATCAAGAATTAATTTTAGAATTATTGAATCCTAATTGGATGGCTAATTGACATGCTAGCACATATTGGCTAACCTAATTCCTTGCCAAATCAGTTTTGGCTTGAATCCTTGCTTTTTGGCTAACCAATTTTGATTTAATTTGAAATATGGTTAAGCTATAAGGGCTACCCATCAGATGGAAACCACTTGGCATTTATCTGGACTCATCTGGAAGAGTCCAAGGTGCCCTAAATTCCTTCCTTCTTCATAATGCCACATAATGTGGCGTGTGATTTTATGTGGCGCACAAGAGGACCTAAAGTCCTTCTGCTTTGGGGCACTGATCAGGTCAATACCCTTTTGTAGAGTCTCTCTCTCATAAGGCACCTACAATTATTGACTGGTCAAAGTCTTATGGGCGCAGGACTTTATCTTTTAGGAATACTACGTGAAACATCGCATTGTTTCAGATTATTAGCGCCTAAGAGTCCTTCTGCTTAAAGGCACTCTAGTAGGCGCATACTCTGGGACTCTTTCTTCCTTATCCATGCTATATCAGAAGAAAATTCAAATAAATTTGGAATAAATTAGATGAAATTAGAAATTTATATGGGAACGATGTATATACGACGTTCTGGAGGTAGAAATTAGTTTATACGTGCCTCCAAGACTCCTTCTAGATTAAGGGACTTATTTGGCCCCTTGATAAGATTTTTTAATGGCTGATAAGGGCTTGGGAATTGGTGCTATATATTGGCATTCATCTGGATCTATAAATAGAATACGGATGAAGGTGTCATGTATTCTAATTCCAGAAGCTTGTCTTAATTTTCTTCCTCCCTTTCTGTTAGACAAGGTATTATCAAGACAAGAAGTCTTCCTTTAGACAAGGTCTTCACTAATACAAGGAGTCTTAATTAAGACAAGGGTTAGGAAGATTATTTAAGAAGGTTAAGAAAGAAAATAAGAAAGAATAAATTAGAAGGAAGAAAGTAGAAGGAAGGCCAAGGAATTCTAGGGTAGAATTTAGCAAGCAAGGATTCAAGAAGGATTGTTCTTGAACCCAATTCTCGTGTGGATCACCGTTGGAGGGAAAACACTGAAGGAAAATCCTGATTTTTCGGTCCAGGTTCGTTCAGATCTGATCAGATCAAGAGATATATTTTAAAATTTTTTCTCTTTGATCTATTTCAGATCTGGGATGTTTCAAATTTGATTCTTATTATTTTAATAAATAAAATAAAGTAAGGATAAATTAAATCAAATTTAATTTACCTGATTTGGGTAATCCTATTACCCTGTTGATGATCCTGTATGCAGCAGAAGGTTCTGGATCTAGCCACGTAAGCACCTGGCCTCTACCGGTATCCACTCAGGCTGAATCTAGAGATCCTCTTCTTCTCTATCACACCTCCAAAAATCAGATCTGGATCTGATCTGGAGGATCTTCAAAACTCTTTTGAAGATCTGCAGTCGTCCTTTTGCAGCAGCGCAGCCTTCTTGCTTTTGATCGCCTTTCCTTGATCTGAATCGCACCAAACTAAGTCCAAAACTCCTTTTGGACGTGGAGAGCAAGGGGAGAAGAGTGAGTATGGCATGGAGAAGGAGGGGAGAGGCAGCCTTGGGGCGTGGGAAATCTCTGATTCAATCATCTTCATTAATTAGGGTTGGGCGCAGGGTCTTATTTATAGACTCTTGTGATCCAACTCCTCTTCCTCTCAACCAATCACAACCCTTTGTGAAATCAGATCTAAATCTGATTGGTTGAAAAAGAGACCCCTGGATTCCTCCTTAGAGGGCGCCTAAGACCAGTCAAACTGGATTCTTAGTAGAACTCTAATTGGAATCCTAAAGGGAGGTGGAGTCCTTGTCCAACAAGGACTCCTAGGCGCCTCCTACTTGGGCTCACGCCACCCTTGGCGTGCGCCCTTCTCCTTGCCAGGTTCTGGCAGGGGGACAAGGCCCCCACCAGCTCTCCAATAGGTGCATGACATGTGGTCAAAAGTCAAAGGGTCAATGGTCAACGTTTGACCAGTCAAAGGTAGACTTTTGACCAAAGTCAAAGAACAAGAAATGGCAGGTGACCAAAAATGGCAGGTAATGTCTTACAAAATAAGACAACCTATTCTGACTTGGACAACCTCCAGTCAGACCATATGAAGGCCTCTGATTGAGCACAAACTCCTTTGGCTCAGTCAGGACAACTTATTTATGATAGTAAAAGAAGAACGTTAGGTTCAATCGAGTGCTAGCACGATTTCCTTGAACCTAATTGAATCTCATTCAGATCAATTGAACTAGATCAGTTCAATTGATGATCACCAGATTCAAACCCTTGTTTGTGTGACCCAGTTAGGTTCAGTTCTGTATGGTAATGGGATATGTCATGATCTCTATCATAGACATCATCGAAACTCCTTTCGATGGATCAGAACTCTTCTGATTCGAACAGCTAGAATGATCGATCATCTAAATCATTCTAATTGCTCCCAAAATCCACCAGTGACACCTAGCAGTATATGGTGGCAACCCATCAGAGCTGAATGCGAACCTCTTGGTGCAGCTACCTGTGTGATTAAGTTCTTCTATCTTGAGCCCCGATCAGATTAGGGTTAAGGTGAACTCGTCAAACCCTAGTCTCTGTCATATGATGTAATCATTCGATTCGAGTCCAATGTGAAAATCTAAATAGAAACTCTTTCTATTATTTCACTCTGCCATGGCCATGGGCTTCTGGACTTGATTCTCATGATCATCATAGGGCTGCTCCTCTACCACCGAGGTAGATAGATTCCATCTTGATGCAATCCAGTTCCTACAATGAACATGCTATAGCCAACATACACCTCAGGGTTCCATATGGCTAGGAGACCGAGTAATGGTGTAGTCAAACTATAACACCCTCAAGGTGAACTGCCGATGCATCTCAGGTCAAAGAACCAGACACACTACTGCAGCATCGAGTCAGTCATTGACGAGAAGGTAGACTCCCTAATGACTACTCGAGGTGGTCACGCTCAGTGCCCTCGTTCTCTAACGAGTACCTGTACTCTCGCTCCGGTGTCTCCACACCGTAGACTCAAGACTCATCTACTAAAGAGAAGCGATCGTACACCAACCTTCCGGATCAATCACCATCCTCGTGATGATCCTATGGTCGGGAGCTGTTTATGAGTTAATAATGATTATTCATGTCTTAAATTTTCAACTCTTGAAAATATGAATTATCATTACCATTAACTCAAAGGATGTATCACAGACACTAAATACACATATGTGATAGAAAATAACCCATTTCATTAATTATAGTCAAAATTATAATTTTGCCCCTAGAAGTGTATTACAAGTGTCAGCCAATTCTGGCTTCTAGGGCACATATATCTAACAATCTCCCACTTGTCCTAAAGCCAATTGGCTACAAGTCTAAGTCCCATCTTCTCAAGGTGGGCTTCGATCTTCTGCTGGCCCAACGGCTTTGTAAGTGGGTCTGCCACATTATCTGCGGAGTTGACTCTCTTGACCTCAACGTAACCTTTCTCAAGGTAATCGCGGATGAGATGATATCGCCGCTCAATGTGCTTGGACTTCTGGTGAGACCTCGGCTCCTTAGCAAGGGCTATGGCGCCATTGTTGTCGCAGTAATAGAGGAATGGCATCTGATGGCATTACTCCAATTTCTGCAGCAAACTTCTTGTACCAGAATGCTTCCTTTGCAGCCTCTGATGCAGCTATATATTCTGCTTCCATGGTGGAATCTGCTATCACAGTTTGCTTGGAACTCTTCCAGCTGACAGCTCCACCATTGCACACAAACAGACTTCCAGATGTCGACTTTCGATCATCTATATCGGACATGAAGTCCGAGTCTGTGTATCCCTGGAACTTGGAGTTCTCCATTACCAAAGACCAACATCATATCCTTAGTTCTTCTCAAGTACTTAAGGATACATTTCACAGAAGTCCAGTGTTCTTCACCTGGATTTGACTGATATCTGCTTGTGACACTCACAGCATGGGCTATATCAGGTCGTGTACATAGCATGGCATACATGAGGCTCCCTATTGCAGAAGCATAAGGGATCTTGCTCATGCGTTCTATTTCCTCAGGTGTGCTGGGGCACATCTTCTTGGAAAGATGAATACCATGTCTGAAGGGTATTAATCCCCTCTTAGAGTTTTCCATACTAAACCTCTTTAGTACTTCCTCTATGTACATCTTCTGTGAAAGTCCTAGCATCCTATTCGGTCTATCCCTATAGACCTTAATTCCTAGAATAAAGGATGCTTCACCTAGGTCTTTCATGGAGAATTCCTTGGACAACCACATCTTGACTGATGTCAACATGGGAATATCATTCCCAATAAGGAGGATGTCATCCACGTACAATACGAGGAAGACAACAGCGCTCCCACTGACCCTTTTTGAAAACACATGGTTCCTCTTCATTTTTGATGAAACCAAACTTTTTGATCACATCATTGAAACGAGTGTTCCAGCTCCGAGATGCTTGCTTAAGTCCATATATGGACCTTTGCAGCTTGCAAACCTTGTGATCAGTATCACTGGATGTGAAACCTAGCGGCTGTTCCATATAGATATCTTCCTCAAGATATCCATTTAGGAATGCCGTTTTCACGTCCATTTGCCATATTTCATAATCGAAATAGGCTGCAACAGCAAGCAATGTGCGGATGGATTTTAGCATAGCCACTGGGGAAAAGGTATCCTGATAGTCAATGCCTTCGCGTTGACTATAACCTTTTGCCACCTAGTCTAGCCTTGAATGTCTCCACATTCCCATCTGCACCAATCTTTCTCTTGAAGATCCATTTACACCCAATAGGTACTATACCTTCTGGTGGATCTACCAAGGTCCAGACTTGGTTTGAGTGCATCGAGTCAATTTCTGACTTGCATTGCCTCTAGCCATTTCTCGGAGTCGATATCTGATATCGCCTCGTTGTAGGTTTTGGGATCATCACCATGAGCACCATTACCTACGAGGAACATTTTCTCTACTTCCTCTGAAATAATACCTAAGTATCTTTCAGGGGGACGGGAAAACTCTTTCCGATCTACGAGGTGGAGGAGGTAGTGTTCTTATTGGCTCAACCTGATTTGGTTCCACTTGGTCCTTAGCTCGTTCCACTTGTGAGACTTTCTCATCAAGCTTAATCTGCTTTCCAATGCCGCTATCTTGAATAAACTATTTTTCAAGAAAGATGGCATGTCGACTCACAATCACATTGTGGTCTTCTGGAATGTAGAAATAGTATCCTAATGACTCTTTAGGATATCCTATGAATCGAGCTCTAAAGGACCTAAACTCTAACTTGTCCGCTTGTTGTCTTTTGACATGAGCCGGACAACCCCAAATTCTGAGATGACTCAGACTTGGTTTCTTACCGTGCCATATCTCATACGGTGTGGTAGGAACGGTTTTAGAGGGAACCCTATTCAGTAGATAGATTGAAGTTAACAATGAAGTGTCCCCAAAGAAAATCAGGGAGGTCTGTGAAGCTCATCATGGATCGAACCATATCCAATAGAGTCCGATTTCTCCGTTCTGAAACCCCGTTGAGTTGAGGTGTTCCTGGTGGAGTCCATTGAGAGACTATGCCATTTTCCTTAAGATAGTCTAGGAATTCCCGGCTAAGGTATTCACCTCCTCGATCTGATCGAAGAACCTTAATGGGTTTTTCAGTTTGTTTTTCTACTTCATGTCTGAATTCTTTGAACTTTTCAAAAGCTTCAGACTTGTGTCTCATAAGATACACATACCCATACCTAGACAGATCATCGGTAAAGGTAATGAAGTAGACAAAATTGCCTCTAGCCGGCACATCAAATGGGCCGCACACATCAGTATGTACTAGGGCAAGGAGATCTGTGGCCCTCTCCCCATGTCCAACAAAAGGGAGTTTAGTCATTTTGCCTTGAAGACAAGATTCACAAGTTGGATATGACTCAAAAGTCAATGGACTCAATAGCCCATTTTTCTCCAATTTGTTGATCCTATCTTCTGCTATATGACCTAATCTCAGGTGCCATAGATATCTGTCGTTTGGACTATCCCTAGGTCGTTTGGCATTCACGTTTTGCTCGATAGTTAAGAACAGGTACATCAATATGTAGCTGATAAAGACCATTAATAAGGAAACCATTTGCAATTTTATTTCTTTCATAAAGAATGTTACAATGGTCCTTAAAGAAGGTGATCACATAACCTTCTTGTGCTAAGCATGAAACAGAAATCAAATTCCTGCTAGCTGCAGGCACATAATAACAGTCTTTTCAAAACTAAGTCTAAACCAGATGGTAATCGAAGAGGGTATGTTCCCACGGCTACTGCAGCAACTCTTGCTCCATTACCGATGCGTAGGATCATGTCTCCATCCCTCAGCCTCCTGCTATCCTCAAGACCCTGCATAGAAGTGCACAGATGAGCACTAGAACCAGAGTCAAGCACCCAACTGGATGCAGAAGAAACCGTAAGGTTAGACTCAATAACGAGCATACCTCCAGAAGGACCTTCCTTCTTGTTCTTCAGGGTGGCCAGGTAAGTAGGGCAGTTCCGCTTCCAATGGCCGTCGCTGTTGCAATGGAAACACTTTCCTTTGCCATCGGCCTTCTTCTTCGGTTCTGCCTTCTTCTTCTTTGATCCTTCCACCTTTTGCTTTTTCACAGACTTCTTTTTCTTTCCATAAGACTTTCTTTTGGAAGAAGTCCGTTCCATAGCAAGAACTGAGCCTTTAGAACCTTTCATAGAAAGCTCAGCGGTAACCAGCATATTCATTAATTCGGCCAAGGAATTTCTGAAGTTTATGCATGTGGTAATTCATGATGAATTGCCCATATGCATCAGTCAAGGATTGCAGAATAATATCATTCTGCAAGGTCCAAGTCCAACTTCACACCGAGCTTCTCAAGCTCTTCCATGTCCTTGATCATTGTCAGACAGTGATCTTGGACTGACTGCCCATCACGCATCTTAGCCTTAAAAAGTCATTTCGTGACTTGATATTTGGCTGCGCGACTCTGTTCACCAAACATCTCCTGCAGGTGAGCCAACATTTGGCGAGCAGTCCCGATATCTTCATGTTGGCGCTGGAGCTCATCAGACATCGAGCCCAACATGTAATATCTGGCCTTATTATCTTCGTCAATCCATTTTTCCAGAGACGCTCTCTGTTCAGTGGATGGACGGGCTGGTAAGGTGGGAGGGTCCTGGTCCAAAACATGGGTTAACTTCTCTGAACCCAAAACTAATTTTGTAGTTCCTGAGCCAATCTTTATAATTGGGTCCAGTCAGTCTATGTGTGTCCAGGATACGTGCCAATGGGTTGGACGCAGACATTTTTCCTGTAGAGAGTCAAAGATTCTAGTTAGATACTGTAATTTTGACTTGACCAATTTGTTTAGGGATTTTATTTTTAAACAAATTAGCTCCCACTATTTTCTCGGATCCCTACACTCCCTCTGTAGAGATGCGAAAATCTCCACGATTAATGATTTCTAGTGGGTGGTGCGGTCTCACCAACTGACTCATCACCTCACCTAACAGTTATTGGTGATGGGTTAGCCAATGAGTGAACAACTCTTGTTCAATGATTCTCTAATCATGGTGCACCCAAACTTGGTCTCTAATTCATGAATCTCACCGTATCCGGAATATTGATCCACTCCTTAGTTAAGTCAGACCCACCATTTGCATAGACTGGGTTCCTAATTGAGTCTCTCACCGTATCCAAAATATTGAGCCCAACTCATCCTCCAGCCCATAGCATCCAATGCCTAATAGACATGGTTGCATCTTCCCGGTGCAACTGAGCCACTGTATCCAGCCGAGAACAATCAACCCCGGGAAGGGCCCGCACGTCTACAATGGTGGAAGACCTCAGACTTAATCTTTTCTTAGGGAGAATTGATTCATTCAGGTCTCATTAAACTAGACTTGGCTTAGTCATAACAATTATGACTAACCTAGTGGCATGGGTTAGCTCGGATTATTGACCACCTCAGATCAGAACTGTGTCAACAGATATGGCCAGGTAAGTGAGACCGGTGGAAGGAATATGCCATTAACTCGTACAAGAACGCATTCAGGTCGAGTAGCTTCCAATTAAAAACCAGTCGGTCGTATGTGCCAAACTTACCTTAGACACCAAATTGTTGAGTCAGAACCAATTGGGTTAGCCTACAATCCAGACTCTAACCTCTGAGCCTAATTAGGTCTTGCTTGATCGTGACTCGATCTTGACCCAGACTTAATCCTATTAGGCTGGTCAATTTAAGCATTGTTGATCCCATCTAACCAACTCTTGATTCGGTTTGATCAACCGCTTAGACCTAATTGAGCTACCCAAGCCCGAACCCAGTATTATGAATATGTCTTAGATCTGAAATTCTCAATTTTAGACCTAATTAATATTCCATAAACTTAATTCTTAATTAAGTTAGGGTTCATAAACAAAATATGCACAATAAATCCTAGGGTTTCAGGATCTAGGGTTTTGCAGAAAGTAAGTTTTGGATTTCTGATTAAGGACGAACACGCAGCACCCCTACACATCATAAGAACACCCCATCGAATGGGAAGAGAGGGCCTTTAAACCCTTCTTCGTTCTTATGACCGGACGGCCAAGAGGAACGCCTTAATCAGGAACATTCAATACTACAAAACAGTTTTAGATCTATATCATATATCTCATATACAAATTTAGATCTAATCATGGCATATTTTGCATACATCTCATGTATCAAATCATGCATATTTTTCAGATCTAAATTATCTCATAATAATCTAAAAAATTAGATTTAAATTGATCTAATCAAAATAAATTCTAATCTAGACAATTATGTAGAACTATTCTACAACTAGTCTAGACATGCATCAATCATATCTCATATGATATTTAAAATTAAATAATTTTTATTTGCTATTTTTCAGATGTTATTATAACACTTATAATATCAAAAAATAGTAAATAAAAGATCTAAAATATGATTTAATCAGATTAAATCAAAAACATGCAAGACTATTCTATAGAACTATTCTATTCTAGAACTAGTCATGCATATCTTCTAATCTTAGATCCAAATCATTTAATTTTAATTTTTTCTGATTTCAGATCTGATCACATCTCATGTGACATCTGAAATCACTTATTTTTTAATTAAAATAAAATTTAAAATCAGATCTAAACAATTTTAGAACCATGGCTCTGATACCAGTTGAAGGGAAATCCTGATTTTTCCCGGTCCAGGTTCGTTCAGATCTGATTCAGATCAAGAGATATATTTCAAAAATTTTTTCTCTTTGATCTAATCAGATCTTGATATATTTTCAGATCTGATTCTTATTATTTTAATAAATAAAATAAAATAAGATAAATTAAATCAAATTTAATTTACCTGATTTGGGTAATCCTATTACCCTGTTGATGATCCTGTATGCAGCGGAAGGTTCTGGATCTTAGCCACGCAAGCGCCTGGCCTCTACCGGTATCCACTCGGGTTGGATCTGGAGATCCTCTTCTTCTCTATCACACCTCCAAAAATCAGATCTGGATCTGATCTGGAGGATCTTCAAAACTCCTTTTGAAGATCTGCAGTCGTCCTTTTGCAGCAGCGCAGCCTTCTTGCTTTTGATCGCCTTTCTCTTGATCTGAATCGCACCAAACCTAAGTCCAAAACTCCTTTTGGACGTGGAGAGCAAGGGGAGAAGGTGGTTTGGCATGGAGAAGGAGGGGAGAGGCAGCCTTGGGGCGTGGGAAATCTCTGATTCAATCATCTCATTAATTTGAGTTGGGCGCAGGGTCTTATTTATAGACTAAGCTGTGATCCAACTCCTCTTCTTCCCAACCAATCACAACCCTTTGTGAAATCAGATCTAAATCTGATTGGTGGGAAAATAGAGACCCCTGGATTCCTCCTTAGAGGGTGCCTAAGACCAGTCAAAGTTGGATTCTTAGAAGAACTCTAATTGGAATCCAAAAGGGAGGATGGAGTCCTTGTCCAACAAGGACTCCTAGGCGCCTCCAACTTGGGCTCACGCCACCCTTGGCGTGCGCCCTTCTCCTTGCCAGGTTCTGGCAGGGGGACAGGCCCCCACCAGCTCTCCAATAGGTGCATGACATGTGGTCAAAAGTCAAAGTGTCAATGGTCAACGTTTGACCAGTCAAAGGTAGACTTTTGACCAAAGTCAAAGAACAAGAAATGGCAGGTGACCAAAAATGGCAGGTAATGTCTTACAAAATAAGACAACCTATTCTGACTTGGACAACCTCCAGTCAGACCATATGAAGGCCTCTGATTGAGCACAAACTCCTTTGGCTCAGTCAGGACAACTTATTTATGATAGTAAAAGAAGAACGTTAGGTTCAATCGAGTGCTAGCACGATTTCCTTGAACCTAATTGAATCTCATTCAGATCAATTGAACTAGATCAGTTCAATTGATGATCACCAGATTCAAACCCTTGTTTGTGTGACCCAGTTAGGTTCAGTTCTGTATGGTAATGGGATATGTCATGATCTCTATCATCGACATCATCGAAACTCCTTTCGATGGATCAGAACTCTTCTGATTCGAACAGCTAGAATGATCGATCATCTAAATCATTCTAATTGCTCCCAAAATCCACCAGTGACACCTAGCAGTATATGGTGGCAACCCATCAGAGCTGAATGCGAACCTCTTGGTGCAGCTACCTGTGTGATTAAGTTCTTCTATCTTGAGCCCCGATCAGATTAGGGTTAAGGTGAACTCGTCAAACCCTAGTCTCTGTCATATGATGTAATCATTCGATTCGAGTCCAATGTGAAAATCTAAATAGAAACTCTTTCTATTATTTCACTCTACCATGGCCATGGACTTCTGGACTTGATTCTCATGATCATCATAGGGCTGCTCCTCTACCACCGAGGTAGATAGATTCCATCTTGATGCAATCCAGTTCCTACAATGAACATGCTATAGCCAACATACACCTCAGGGTTCCATATGGCTAGGAGACCGAGTAATGGTGTAGTCAAACTATAACACCCTCAAGGTGAACTGCCGATGCATCTCAGGTCAAAGAACCAGACACACTACTGCAGCATCGAGTCAGTCATTGACGAGAAGGTAGACTCCCTAATGACTACTCGAGGTGGTCACGCTCAGTGCCCTCGTTCTCTAACGAGTACCTGTACTCTCGCTCTGGTGTCTCCACACCGTAGACTCAAGACTCATCTACTAAAGAGAAGCGATTGTACACCAATCTTTCGGATCAATCACCATCCTCGTGATGATCCTATGGTCGGGAGCAATTTATGAGTTAATAATGATTATTCATATCTTAAATTTTCAACTCTTGAAAATATGAATTATCATTACCATTAACTCAAAGGATGTATCACAGACACTAAATACACATATGTGATAGAAAATAATGCATTAATTGATTTTAGTCAAAATTACAATCTTGCCCCTAGAAGTGTATTACAAGTGTCAGCCAATTCTGGCTTCTAGGGCACATATATCTAATAAACACGTGGGCGCCTCGTGGAAATAAATTCTCATCAAATTATATTATTAAAAGTATGTTACTTAATTTTATACCTGAAGAATGTATATGATTGAATTACATCAAGGTCTATCTTAGGGTTTTTGGATTTGATAGACCAAAGTTTTGAAATCTATCACTTCCGTCTTGTCCATCAAACCCTACAGTGGTATCAGAGCCCACCTTGCATGGTTCAATCATATACATGAATGCTTTTAATTATGATTTAAAGCATGATATGATTGTTCATTTGTTATATGATAAAGATGATATATAATATCATGTATTATCTTGCCTCATAGGGAAAATGATCGAGTCTCCATTTTCTGGACATGGAGAAAGGGCAAAAGAGTTATTAGCATTAGTACATTTAGATGTATGTAGGCCAATGACAACTCAAGCCAGAGGAGGATATTCCTATTTTATCACTTTTACTAATGACTTATCAAGATATGTATATGTGTATCTTATGAAACACAAATCCAAGGCTTTTGATAAGTTTAAGGAATATCAAAAAATGATCAAAAATTAAACTGGAAGAAGTATTAAAGTCCTATCTGATTGAGGTGGCAAATACTTATCCAGTGAATTTCTTGATCATCTTAAAAAAAAAAAATTCTCTCTGAATGGACACCTCCTTATATGCCACAATTAAATGGTGTCATAGAAAGGAGGAATCGTACCCTTATGAAAATGGTACGATCTATGATATGCTATGTGGATCTTCCAATATCTTTCTCGGGGTATGCCTTAGAAACTGCTGCATATATTCTCAACAGAGTGCCTTCTAAGTCTATCCCTAGCACTCCATATGAGATATGGAATGGAAGGAAGCCTAATCCTAAGCATCTTAAGATATGGGGTTGTCCTGCTTATGTCAGAAATAATTTTGGACATAAGCTTAGTGCAAGGGCAGACAAATATTTGTTTATAGGATATCCTAAAGAAATAAAAGAATATTATTTCTACCAACCTATTGAACAAAATATAATTATTAGTAGGCATGCCATATTCTTGGAGAAGGAATTTATCCAAGAAGGGGACAGTGGGAGAAATATTGAACTTAAAGAAGTTCAGGACTTACAAACTGATCCAGAAATAATTAATAGTCAACCAGAAGTACCCAAGGATGAGGTACATCCACAACATACACCTCCTTCCCATAGGTCAAAGAGAGTGCATCATGCACCTCTAAGATATGGTTTCATCATAGGAAATGATAATGAGGCAAATATCATTTAAGATGATGATCCATTGATCTATTTTGAAGCCATCATATGTAAAAACTCTGACAAATGGCTAGATGAAATGAAATATGAAATAGACTCTATGTATTCCAACCAAGTTTGGACTTTAGTTGATGCACCAAAGGGTATAAGCCCTATAGGGTGCAAATGGGTCTTCAAAAAGAAGATCGAAGTAGATGGCCAAATTGAAACCTACAAGGCTAGGTTGGTGGCAAAAGGTTTCAAATAGAAACAAGGAATTGATTATGACGAAACCTTTTCATCAGTGGCTATGCTAAAGTCTATAAGGATTTTACTTTCTATAGTAGCATATTATGATTATGAAATCTGGCAGATGGACGTCAAGACTACTTTCCTTAATGGTAACCTTGAAGAAGAGGTCTATATGACTCAGCCAAAAAGGTTCATCTCTAGTATGAGACCAAATCAAGTTTGCAGGCTTAAAAGATTCATTTATGGATTAAAGCAGGGTTTGAGGAGCTAG
Organism: Cocos nucifera; assembly: GCA_006176705.1. Lineage (NCBI taxonomy): Eukaryota > Viridiplantae > Streptophyta > Magnoliopsida > Arecales > Arecaceae > Cocos > Cocos nucifera. The sequence goes on from QRFJ01001443.1 coordinate 128,898, forward strand.
AACATCTGATTTGATATGATAGTCAAAGAGTTTGGTTTCATAAAAAATGTGGATGAACCATGTATATATAAGAAGGCTAGTGGGAATGCCATAGTCTTCTTGGTTTTATATGTCGATGACATATTACTTATTTGAAATAATATCCTAATGCTCCAGTCAGTTAAGACTTGGCTATCAAATAAGTTTTTCATGAAAGATTTGGGTGAAGCATCCTATATTCTTAGAATAAAGATTTATAGAGATAGATCTAATAGGATGCTAGGCTTGTCCCAATCTAGGTACATTGACTTAGTGTTGAAGAGATTCAACATGGAGGAAAGTAAAAGAGGTTACTTGTCTATAAGTCAAGGCATACGTTTCTCCAAGAAGATGTCTCCTAAGACATCAGAAGAAAGAGAAAGAATAAAATCGATCCCTTACGCTGCGGTAATAGGATCGATTATGTATGCCATGTTATGTACTAGACCTGATGTGGCTTATGCTTTAGGCATTATCAGTAGATATCAGACTGATCTAGGAGAGGATCATTGAAAAGCTATGAAAAACATTCTTAAGTATCTAAGAAGAACTAAAGATATTTTTCTGATTTATGGAGGGTCAGAACTAAAACTAGAAAAATATATTGATTCTAGTTTTCAGTCAGATCCGGATGACAGCAAGTCAATATTAGGATATTTGTTTATCTTGAATGGAGCTGCAGTGAGTTGGAAAAGTTAGAAACAACAAACTGTAGGTGACTCAACAATAGAGGCAGAATACATTGCTACTAGTGAAGCTGCCAAAGAAGCTATCTAGATGAAGAAATTCATCGATGATCTAGGAGTGGTTCCTGAGATAGAACGACCAGTACCACTTTATTGTGACAATACTAGTGCAGTAATCCAAGCTAAGGAATCAAGGTCTCATCATAGATCAAAGCACATCCTTAGATAGTTCCACCTCGTTCGGGAGATTGTCGAGAGACAAGATGTTGTATTAGAATAAGTAGATACTAAGAACCATATAGCAGACCCATTCACTAAGGCCTTACCACAGCAACTGTTTAATCACCATCTCAATTGTATGGATTTGAGATATGAGGGTGATTGGCTTTAGTGCAAGTGAGAGATTTAAAGAATAAGTGCCCTACAAGCCAATCACATATGTGATGTGATGGAACTTTTCTGTAAAATTTTCAACTCATGTAATGACATTTATTATAATGTTAATAATATTGAGACCTTTGATTCATCATTCTAGTTGCATCTTTTTTATTTAAAGATTATGATGAACCCCAAAGATTAGGATAATGATTTTAGGGGACTTGAATGGGTCATGCCTATGAGATCTAAAATCTTAAAATTCTAATCTTAAATATTCCTACTCATAGGAACATTGAGTCGGAGATCAATATTCCAGATAGACTAGCACATCCTTTGTATGCAAGATGGAGAGGATGGTGGATCTCACAAGCCACTTATGTGGAGAGACTAATATAAGGATGTCGGTGCTCATCAAGAAATGAGTTCACTAAATTGACTCACCAAAGAGAACATTGTATGGAACCTTACTTATATGTCAAAAGAAGGTTCTCTAAGTAGGAGTTGTGCAAGTGATCCTTAGACCTAAGATCACCGTGGTACCTTATGTACATAAGCCCATATTTTTGGTTCATACTCAATTATGATGTTAAGTCATGAATGGGATGTTCTGAATATGGTCAAGTGTGTATAAAGGTAGTGAGTAGGTCAACTAGGATTCGATCACTCTTAATAAGAAGAGATGACATTCTATGTATTCTCATCTAATGATAACTCAATAAGACTTTGGCAAGAGTAGAATGAAGATTAGATAGGGTTTCTAATTGTTCATTAGAGTTATCACTGATAGATGGAGAATCAACACAAATATATGTTTGAGTTTGATATTTATTCATGCTCATAAACATATTCAAGATGCAGGATGATCGAGGGAATAAATTGCACGAGAACTTACCACTGAAGGGTATATTTGGTATTTTTACCAAATTTCACATCTTCTGGGTAGTCATGATACGTTGCTAGACGTCAATCTTGACTTATGGGTTTGATTGAATTAATGAGATTAATTCAATCCTCAATTAGATGGTTCTTCTAATTGGTGAAATCGGGTTGGCATTAATCCTAATCGATCGAGATTGAGTTCAATCGGATTAGATTAAAATTTATCCAGTGTAAGCGCACCAACTGGCATCATCTCTCCCTGATAACAATTGATGTTCCATGATATCGCTCGAATGCCAATTATCCTTGCCATCATAAGCCCCAATACCATGTTGCGGAAGCCCCTGATCTTTAGCATGGACCTAAAGGAACCTGTGACGTTCTCTATGGGTAGCAAACCATCGATCGTCCATCTAGATCTATGATGGGGTGCCTCCCTCCTTAGGCTTGAGGGAGACATCCCCCCTCTCTAGGGCTTCTTCAAGAAGCCTGGGGCGGCAACTCTAAAGAGAAGAGAAGAAGAGAGTTGAGGGACAAAAGGTCTGTATTGATTCCAACCTTAAAAATCCTAATACAAGCTATGTATTTATACATAGCCATTAGGCCCGACCAAAAACTTCCATGGCTAACCCAATATATGAAAGCACTCACCGAGCCCATGTACACCCATGTCTCCCATGCTCTCATCCTCTGGATCTAGACCTGACCCATACATGAGTTAGCCTCCTTAAGACCTCTCAAACTAGGCCTTAAGACCCCTAGAATCAACCCAGACCCTAATTCAAAATAGACCCTCGTGTAACTCTACCCGCGCACTGAGTCGGCTCAGTTTTAGCACTGAGCTGGATAAGTTCCACTTGGTTGGCTCAGTCTAAAACTGAGCTGGCCCAGTTCTGTGCCGTGCCAACAGTCTCGAATGCGCAGCTCTCTATTTTACCTGTGCATTGAAACTTAGCCAACCCAGTTTTGGACTGAGTCGACTAACCTACAGAAAATCTTCTTTCTATAGTCTTGATTCTCCAACTTTAGTTTCTTATTTCATCTTGAATTTCAGATCTTCGAAGCATCAACAAAGCCCCTAGAATCCCTGAAGCCAATCCCCTGACTCCTTCCATGGCCTCCCAAGGCTTGGGAGTACCATAAATCCTCATAATCTCTACCTTGGTGCTCCCAAGCCTTGGCAAACCC
>QRFJ01001443.1:133046-145096 GCA_006176705.1 Cocos nucifera
TCACTAAATTGACTCACCAAAGAGAACATTGTATGGAACCTTACTTATATGTCAAAAGAAGGTTCTCTAAGTAGGAGTTGTGCAAGTGATCCTTAGACCTAAGATCACCGTGGTACCTTATGTACATAAGCCCATATTTTTGGTTCATACTCAATTATGATGTTAAGTCATGAATGGGATGTTCTGAATATGGTCAAGTGTGTATAAAGGTAGTGAGTAGGTCAACTAGGATTCGATCACTCTTAATAAGAAGAGATGACATTCTATGTATTCTCATCTAATGATAACTCAATAAGACTTTGGCAAGAGTAGAATGAAGATTAGATAGGGTTTCTAATTGTTCATTAGAGTTATCACTGATAGATGGAGAATCAACACAAATATATGTTTGAGTTTGATATTTATTCATGCTCATAAACATATTCAAGATGCAGGATGATCGAGGGAATAAATTGCACGAGAACTTACCACTGAAGGGTATATTTGGTATTTTTACCAAATTTCACATCTTCTGGGTAGTCATGATACGTTGCTAGACGTCAATCTTGACTTATGGGTTTGATTGAATTAATGAGATTAATTCAATCCTCAATTAGATGGTTCTTCTAATTGGTGAAATCGGGTTGGCATTAATCCTAATCGATCGAGATTGAGTTCAATCGGATTAGATTAAAATTTATCCAGTGTAAGCGCACCAACTGGCATCATCTCTCCCTGATAACAATTGATGTTCCATGATATCGCTCGAATGCCAATTATCCTTGCCATCATAAGCCCCAATACCATGTTGCGGAAGCCCCTGATCTTTAGCATGGACCTAAAGGAACCTGTGACGTTCTCTATGGGTAGCAAACCATCGATCGTCCATCTAGATCTATGATGGGGTGCCTCCCTCCTTAGGCTTGAGGGAGACATCCCCCCTCTCTAGGGCTTCTTCAAGAAGCCTGGGGCGGCAACTCTAAAGAGAAGAGAAGAAGAGAGTTGAGGGACAAAAGGTCTGTATTGATTCCAACCTTAAAAATCCTAATACAAGCTATGTATTTATACATAGCCATTAGGCCCGACCAAAAACTTCCATGGCTAACCCAATATATGAAAGCACTCACCGAGCCCATGTACACCCATGTCTCCCATGCTCTCATCCTCTGGATCTAGACCTGACCCATACATGAGTTAGCCTCCTTAAGACCTCTCAAACTAGGCCTTAAGACCCCTAGAATCAACCCAGACCCTAATTCAAAATAGACCCTCGTGTAACTCTACCCGCGCACTGAGTCGGCTCAGTTTTAGCACTGAGCTGGATAAGTTCCACTTGGTTGGCTCAGTCTAAAACTGAGCTGGCCCAGTTCTGTGCCGTGCCAACAGTCTCGAATGCGCAGCTCTCTATTTTACCTGTGCATTGAAACTTAGCCAACCCAGTTTTGGACTGAGTCGACTAACCTACAGAAAATCTTCTTTCTATAGTCTTGATTCTCCAACTTTAGTTTCTTATTTCATCTTGAATTTCAGATCTTCGAAGCATCAACAAAGCCCCTAGAATCCCTGAAGCCAATCCCCTGACTCCTTCCATGGCCTCCCAAGGCTTGGGAGTACCATAAATCCTCATAATCTCTACCTTGGTGCTCCCAAGCCTTGGCAAACCCCTCGGTAATGCCCTCCTGCATGGTCTCATTGTTCCTATGCACTCGACAGCACCTGTGCAAACATCACCTCTACCAATCCTCTTCAACTATTGTGCACCTTTGAGATGATTGCCTCCACCACTGAAGATCTGTGCTTGCTTCTTGGCACCATCCTTAAATTATAAACTTCCTTCTGCTTAGCAGCTGCATCACTTTCTCTGGACTTTTCTGGAGAATCTACTATATTTCTGCACCAACACATGCTATACCACCTGACACGATCTACTTACAACTATGCTTGTCCACCTACACACGCCGCTCCATCTAGAACTGTGCATCACCGACGCTCTGAACTCATATCAAATTTTTCCTCTAATTATGAAGCCACCTCTTTGAAGCTCGACCTATATCCAAAGTCCATCTAGTACCGTAGAAGTTGACTCTATCATCGAGTCCCTCGAGGCCAACCACTCAACGCTACACTGCTGAGCCTACGGCTGCACCTCGAATACCGTTGCTACCCCTTCAAATCCTCCACACTCCACGGACCCCTTCGAAGCCATCTCGAAAACCTCCGTAATCCATGGGCACCTTCGAAACCCAAGAGCTCATCCAACTCTTCTGAATCCAGTGATTGAACCTTAGAAAATTTCATCCTAGTCCTTCTCTTCTGCCCCTACATCAACCATCGCTTCAGTTGCATCTAAAGAACCATCCTCCATCTGAATCGCGATTCTCTCTAGTGCTCCTATAGAAGAAACCTGATCCATGATATTTCTGGCTGTTAGAGACTTTCTGGCACTCCCTGAGACCCCCTGGCTCTCCCTAAGACCTACACTCGCTCTCCCTGAGATACCACTGACACTCTCTACTGAGATACACTCCTCGACTGCTGCACCATCGAGCCTCTTATAGCCCCGTGCTTTCAGGGAAGCACTCCTGTAGCACTCCAGTGCTCCCTAACTCATCTCTGTGCCGCTCTACAGTTGTCCAGTCCTGACCTGCTGGACCTTCATGGATCATCCATCTCCATCATTCCCAAGGCTTCATAAATTCATGCTCTAGTCGAACCACCGAATACATCTCCAACTATTTTCCCACCTTTCAGACACCGAAGGACGTATAGTTGCTTCTTCAGTCTTCCTTCGACCATTATCCTTTGAAAAATCTCTCTTCAATAGCCCTACATTGCCCATCTTCCTAGAGAACCTTGATGCTCTCTGCTGAGATACCTCCCTTGGCTCCTGCATCATCGAGCCTCTCTTAGCCCTGCAACTCTAGGGAAGTGCTACTGCAGCGCTCCCTGCCTATCACATAACCATCGTACATCCCGATCTTTCCACCAAGATCGATCAGCAAATCATGCACCAAATCCTTCCACCCTAGAAAAATCCCTTCTCATTAATCCTCTCAACCTCCACCTTCAACTCGCTGCTCCTGATTGGCCAAACCATAGCAATAACAAAGATAGATTTAAAGCATACCATGGAATTCTTGTACAGATTTCTGATTTCACCTTATACGACTTCTCCTTTCCTTCCATGCACCATTAGGCTCTGATACCAAATATAAGTGCACCAATTGGCATCACCTCTTCCTAATACCAATTGATGTTCTATGATATTTCTCAAATGTCAATCATCCTTGGCATCACAAGCCTCGATACTATGTTGCGGAAGCTCCTGATCTTTAGCATGGACCTAAAGAAACCTGTGACGTTCTCTATGGACAGCAAACCACCGATCCTCCATCTAGATCTGTGATGGGGCAGCAAACCACCATTCAAATAAATTTGGAATAAATCAGATAAAATTTAGAATTTATATGGAAATGATGTATATACAGCATTTCGAAGGCAGAAATCAGTTTTTATGTGCCTCCAAGACTCCTTCTGCATTAAGAGACTTATCTGGCCCCTTGATAAGACTTTTTAATGGCTGATAAGGGCTTAGGAATGGATGCTATTGGCATCTCATCTGGATCTATAAATAGGATACGGATGAAGGTGTCGAGTATTCTAATTCCAAAAGTTTATCCTAATTTTCTTCCTCCCTTTCTTTTAGACAAGGTATTATCAAGACAAGAAGTCTTCCTTTACAAGGTCTTGACTAATATAAGGAGTCTTAATTAAAATAAGCATTAGGAAGATTATTTAAGAAGGCTAAGAGAGAAAATAAGAAAGAATAAATTAAAGAAAAGAAAGTAGAAGGAACGCTAAGGAATTCTAGTGTAGAATTCAGCAAGCAAGGATTCAAGAAGGATTATTCTTGAACCTAATTTCTAAGTAGATCACCATTGGAGGGTGAACACATGGGTGCCTTGTGAAAATAAATCATCATCAAATCAAATTATTAAAGGTATTTTATTTAATTTTATACCTAAAGAATGTATATGATTGAATTACATCAAGGTCGATCTTAGGGATTTTGGGTTTGATAGACCAAAGTTTTGAAATCTATCACTTCCATCTTGTCCATCAAACCCTATACTTACATGGTATTTGGTTGAGTACCAAGTCAAAATAAATTAGTTGTTTTGATTTCAAACTCTATTTGATAGAGTTTGTTGCAATCAGAATTCTTATTCATGTATGGTGCCTAAACTCCTGATTTTTCTCTAAAGTTTTTATGAGAAATAAAGGATTTTAATGCACCAAACACCAGGTGGTCCATGCCCAAAAAGAAGAAGGGGATGCCCAAGAGTTGGGCACCCCAAGTCTACCCAATTTGGAGGTCTCTTGAACCTAGACAAAGACTCCTCCATATCTCTCAATATAAAAGGGTTTTTAACCTAATTTTTTCTAAGATTATAGATCTAAGAGAGAGGTCTTTGGGCATGGAGAGGCTGGGCATAGAGAGGTTTAGGCGTGGAAATTGTAAAGGCACCAATCAAGGTGCTTTGGTGAGAGAAAAAGAAGAGGGTCTTCTTCTAGGATTTTTTTTCATCTATTCCTCCATTTCTTTTATGATTTTAAGAGGTGTCTCAGGCTCAAATTCATCTTTCTCATCTTCTAGAAATTGGAGAAAGGAAGATCTAGATCAACCATTGAAAAAGAATCAGCGCAATTGTAGCAAACTATGTTGATTTTTGGGCATCGGACTTCTAATCAGCGATCGAGGGCTCGTGTGGACAACTTGTAGAGGTCGGATGTGTGTGCATCTTGGAACAACAATCTCAGGCCCTAATCAATGAATTAGAGAACTCAATTTGTAAAGGTATGCATGATACGATCATCTTGCTCCTATCTAGATTTGATCTAACGTAGAATAGCTTTTATGTTGATATGATCAACATGATTTATTCTTATATTTTAATTTTTAATTTAATATCATGATTTAATCATGTAATTGATGAAAAATATATTCTAAAGTCAATCATCTAAGTAGTAGATGTTTGAAATTAGTATATGAATTATCTAATAATAATAGTTATTTGGCTAATTCATCATAAAAGTTCTATCTTCCTTAAATGAACTTCTAAATTATGATGAAGTCCTTAGAATCACAAACAATCAATAAAAAAAAATTATCAGATGATTTTAAATTATTCATGACTAAATAATAAGTTATTAATAAGGGCGATAACTTATCGAGTGTAGGTCGTTGTATACCATATGCATTGGTTGTCCTCATAACCAAGTGGTGTGGAGACACTGGTATGGCATCTAGGTGAGATATAGGAGTACATCTATACTAAATGTGATCAATGTAGTACTCTACTATCAAAAGTAGCTAGCTAAAGCCAATGGGTATAAGTGTCCCTCTGACCTGAGATCACCTTGGTAACTTATAAGCAACTTACTATACTTTGGTGTCGGACTGTCTGTATTTTTAATATAGATTCAAAAGATTTTTGGGTACAGTCAAGTACTTATAAAGTTGGTGTATGAATCAAGATGGAATTGACCATGCCTGATTAAATTTAGAAAGACAATCTCTCGCTGTGTTTTAATTTAGTAACACCTAGATCTGGGTAATCCTCGTGAGATATCAAAGGATTTGCAATATTTTGAGACACAATAGAGATGACTTATATGAGTGTTTGACAGCATATTCGAAGTTGTCTTGAGCATTATTGATCATAGAGATGAATTATATGGTAACCATGGGTCAAGGTTCTAAGAATAATGTTGCATTGCATACATTCGACCTATCTGGACATCGCGAACCATTACTAGATGGTTACTTTGACTGGTACAGAAATTGGTTTTTATGCTATCGACTTAGGTTCAAACCTATAAGATCATATATTTTAGAGCTTGTAATCTGGTCAGATGGTTAATTAATGATTGAGAATCATTTTGAGATCAAACTATCAATACGATTGATGTTTGACCTAATGCAAGTGTTGCAGGAGGATCGATTAGCAATTGGATTGCTAATTGGCTCAATTGGATTGAGCAATCAAGCTAAGATCAAGTCTAATTAAATTTAATTTAATTAAAATTAGTTTAAACTTAATTAGATTAAGTCTAGTTAGTTTATTGGATAAGCCAATTGCAAGAAAGAATAATTTCTTGTTTGACTAGGATTTGGGTGCACCTAATTGACTTAGGATTTAAATCTTGATTTAATCTGATTTAATTATGCTTCTAGCTGAACTAGAATTATTCTTAATTAGATTATATTTAATTTAATTTAAATAAAATTTAAATTAGATTCAAACCTATTTTGACCTAGTCAAACAAGAGGAGTCCCAGTTGGACTAGGACTCTCTCTCTCTTTCTCTTGCACCTAAGAAAGCTCACGCCCACTTATTAATTCCAGATGTTTATGTGAGCTTGTCCATGCCTAAGAGGCTTCTCCATGCCCTATAAATATGATTTTTTGGAATTTATTTTGACTTGGTCAAAACTAGAAGGAAGTTAGGATTTGTTTCCTACTTGGAAGAGCCTCCTTTGACCTAAACTCTTCCCCCCTCTTGTACGCCCACTTTTCCCACGCCATGCTATTTGTTCTGCCCTTTCTTCCCTTACTTTTGTGCATGAGTATTAGATACTTCATAACAAGAATTTAGGACAGGGGTGTCCAAGAGTTGGATGCCCCCTTAACTACCTTATTTGAAGAGGTTTGACTAGTCTTTGACCTAGTCTCCCTTATTTTGTGTGTCACTCCCTTTGAAGAGTCTATATGGGGAGAAACAACTAGGAATTCCATGGTAGAAATCAGAAGGAAAAGGAGGAGAGGCATGGGAGGATGAGGCACCAAATTCCTTCGAGTAGTTCCTCTCTCTTAGACATCAAACTTTGATGTCTTGATGAAAATAAGGTAAGAGAAGATTATCTTCTCTTATATTTTTCTTTTGTGTTCCTCTCTTCCTATTTTATTTATGATTTTTATATGATAAAAATTTGATAGAGATAAGGTGAGATAGCATGGGGATCCGTGCTTCAAGGCATTGAAGCATAGTGATCATCTTTGGATATGATCTGATCATGTCTTGATGAGAGAAGGAGAAGAGAAGAAAGGTCTTCTCTTAGGGTTTCTTTGAGAATCCTTCTTCTCTATATTTTTATGAAAATTTTATATGATAAAATTAGAGATGTTAGATATGAAAACATAGAAAAAATTGTAGAAGAGAAGGTCTCCTCTTATCCTAACATAGAGATATTTTCAGGACATCAATCATTGATATCCTGAAGGAGAAGATTTATCTTCTCTTAGGATTTATTTTTTCTTAATTTTTTTTTTTGATTTATGGAAGATCTAAGGATTGGATTTCTTCCTTATTCCTCCTCATGTTTTTCATCTCTTGGAGTATCCAAGAGATCCAAAGAACATGTATTTGATTAACCATTAGGAGGGATCCATGAAAAGCTAGCACTTCAAGCAAATCTTCGTTCGACGAACCTTCGATCTATATTACAGGATCGTATGGATCACCTATAGAGGTCGGACACATGTGCGGCTCTAAAAGCAAAAACGAAAATGAACTACAGAGTTCTCGACTCATACAAACATAAGAGATCTGATCTTCTTGGTGATCTAGATGTGATCTAGGATTTGATCTAAAATTATTCTAGATCTAGGTATTGATTTGATTAATATCAATTATGATTAATTTATTTTTAGATTTATATTTATATCATAACATGTTATAGATTCTTGATGTAGGGTTTTGTAATTTCAGTACATGCATATTGTAGATTAAACTATTTAATCTATATCTTCCACTGCTTTAATTTCGAAAAAGTTTTGAAATCTATGCATAAAACTCTGCATGTTTTTCAACAGTGGTATTAGAGCAAGGTTCTTTTATAACATGTTCATGAATGCTTTAGAATAAATCTGAAAATTAAAATTGCACATATTGCCATAAAGTTATCCTATTGTAAGGTTAACCCCTTACAATGAAAAGATTGTCCTAGTATGTACTGATCTGAATTTGAATCATGAACAAGTTAGATTAGATCTAAGCAAATTTATGATTCAATTTCCTAATTTAAATCTAAAATTAAATAGATATTAAATTTATTTTAGATTATTTAGATTAGATTTAAATAATATCAGGATTGCACATACTGCCATAAGGTTGTCTTGCTGTAAGGTTTATCCCTTAAAGTGGAAGATTATCCTAGTATGTGCTGATCTGAGAAATCTAAATTATAAATATATTAGATGAGATCTAAAGTAATTTATGATTTATTTTTAAATTTTAAATCTAAATTTAAATAATTTATGATCTGATTTTGATCATTTAGATGAGATCCATGTGATATGTTTCATGTTTAGATCTAGATCCTTATGTTGCATATGTTGGATATGTAGCCTTTATTTTTGAATCTAGAATGGATATATATGATATATATATTTTGTAGAATTTTAAATTACAAACTTACTTTCTATAAAACTATAGACTTGAAACCCTAAGACATGATCTAAACAATGAAACAAATTAGATCTAAAATCTTATATTGAATATGATTCAATATAAATTATTTATAATTTAAAAATATTTTGAATAATAAAATCAAAACCTAGTTCTGAGGGCCATAAACCTAAATTCATAAGTCTTGAACTTAATTGAGAATTAAGTAATTGTTTAGGATCTATGTTTGTGATTTGACGATCCTAAGATAATTTCATAAAACATGGGTTAAAGGGTTATGGGTTAGCTTGATCAGGTCATTCACCGAGTTAGACCTAGGGTTAGATTAGATATGAACTAAGTTAACAAATTGATCAAACCTAATTAATAGTTAATTAGGATTAGGTCATTTCTTTTCTATAGATCAATTCAATAGTTGTAGTTGATCAAAGACCATACATCTAACAAATGGATACTAATCATAGCTCAGTGGTCGAGCCCGAGTCTTTAGGCAGACCAAATCAAAATTGATAAACCAATTAGTGTCTAAGATAAGTCTGGCATTCTAAATCGGTGGATTTTAATTGGCAACCCACTTATCTGACCATTTCTGATGGTGTCTAAGGCAAGCTTTAGCAGACCCTTCCACCGATCTCACTTACCTGGCCAATGTAGTTAATCAGCTTTTGATTAGGTTGCTTATTGATTTGAGCTAACCCATGTCAAATAAAAAATCAGTAAGACTGATTTCATTTAGTGAGACTGATATAGTGTTAGATATATGTGCCCTAGAAGCCAGAATTGGCTGACACTTGTAATACACTTCTAGGGGCAAAATTGTAATTTTGACTATAATTAATAAAATGGGTTATTTTCTATCACACCTGTGTATTTAGTGTCTGTGATACATCCTTTGGGTTAATGGTAATGGTAATTCATATTTTCAAGAGTTGAAAATTTAAGACATGAATAATCATTATTAACTCATAAATTGCTCCCGACCATAGGATCATCACGAGGATGGTGATTGATCCGGAAGGTTGGTGTACAATCGCTTCTCTTTAGTAGATGAGTCTTGAGTCTACGGTGTGGAGACACCAGAGCGAGAGTACAGGTACTCGTTAGAGAACGAGGGCACTGAGCGTGACCACCTCGAGTAGTCATTAGGGAGTCTACCTTCTCGTCAATGACTGACTCGATGCTGCAGTAGTGTGTCTGGTTCTTTGACCTGAGGTGCATCGGCAGTTCACCTTGAGGGTGTTATAGTTTGACTACACCATTACTCGGTCTCCTAGCCATATGGAACCCTGAGGTGTATGTTGGCTATAGCATGTTCATTGTAGGAACTGGATTGCATCAAGATGGAATCTATCTACCTCGGTGGTAGAGGAGCAGCCCTATGATGAATCATGAGAATCAAGTCCAGAAGTCCATGGCCATGGTAGAGTGAAATAATAGAAAGAGTTTCTATTTAGATTTTCACATTGGAACTCGAATCGAATGATTACATCATATGACAGAGACTAGGGTTTGACGAGTTCACCTTAACCCTAATCTGATCGGGGCTCAAGATAGAAGAACTTAATCACACAGGTAGCTGCACCAAGAGGTTCGCATTCAGCTCTGATGGGTTGCCACCATATACTGCTAGGTGTCACTGGTGGATTTTGGGAGCAATTAGAATGATTTAGATGATCGATCATTCTAGCTGTTCGAATCAGAAGAGTTCTGATCCATCGAAAGGAGTTTCGATGATGTCGATGATAGAGATCATGACATATCCCATTACCATACAGAACTGAACCTAACTGGGTCACACAAACAAGGGTTTGAATCTGGTGATCATCAATTGAACTGATCTAGTTCAATTGATCTGAATGAGATTCAATTAGGTTCAAGGAAATCGTGCTAGCACTCGATTGAACCTAACGTTCTTCTTTTACTATCATAAATAAGTTATCCTGTCTGAGCCAAAGGAGTTTGTGCTCAATTAGAGGCCTTCATATGGTCTTGACTGGAGGTTGTCCAAGTCAGAAAAGGTTGTCTTATTTTGTAAGACATTACCTGCCATTTTTGGTCACCTGCCATTTCTTGTTCTTTGACTTTGGTCAAAAGTCTACCTTTGACTGGTCAAACGTTGACCATTGACACTTTGACTTTTGACCACATGTCATGCACCTATTGGAGAGCTGGTGGGGGCCTGTCCCCCTGCCAGAACCTGGCAAGGAGGAGGGCGCACGCCACCCTAGGCGTGTGCCCAAGTTGGAGGCGCCTAGGAGTCCTTGTTGGACAAGGACTCCATCCTCCCTTTTGGATTCCAATTAGAGTTCTTCTAAGAATCCAACTTTGACTGGTCTTAGGCACCCTCTAAGGAGGAATCCAGGGGTCTCTATTCCAACCAATCAGATTTAGATCTGATTTCACAAAGGGTTGTGATTGGTTGAGGAAGAAGAGGAAGTTGGATCACAAGTCAGGTCTATAAATAAGACCCTATGCCCAACTCCTAAATTACATGAGATGCAATTCAATTGAGAAACCCCACGCCCCAAGGCTACCTCTCCCCTCCTTCTCCATGCCATAGTCTCTTCTCCCCTTGCTCTCCACGTCCAAAAGGAGTTTTGGACCTTAGGTTGGTGCGATTCCAGATCAAGAGAAAGGCGATCAAAAGCAAGAAGGCTGCGCTGCTGCAAAAGGACGACTGCAGATCTTCAAAAGGAGTTTTGAAGATCCTCCAGATCAGATCCAGATCTAATTTTTGGAGGTGTGATAGAGAAGAAGAGGATCTCCAGATCCAACCCGAGTGGATACCGGTAGAGGCCAGGCGCTTGCGTGGCTAGATCCAGAACCTTCCGCTGCAATCAGGATCATCTACAGGGTAATAGGATTACCCAAATCAGGTAAATTAAATTTGATTTAATTTATCTTATTTTATTTTATTTATTAAAATAATAAGAATCAGATCTGAAACATATCAAGATCTGATTAGGGATCAAGAGAAAAAAATTTTAAAATATATCTCTTGATCTAATCAGATCTGGACGAACCTGGACCGGGAAATCAGGATTTCCCTTCAACTGGTATCAGAGCCATGGTTCTAAAATTATTTAGATCTGATTTTAATTTTATTTTAATTAGAAAATAAAGTGATTTCAGATGTCACATGAGATGTGATCAGATCTGAAATCAGAAAAAATTAAAATTAAATGATTTGGATCTAAGAACATGAAGATATGCATGACTAGTTCTAGAATAGAATAGTTCTATAGAATAGTTTTGCATGTCTTTGATTTAATCTGATTAAATCATATTTTAGATCTTCTTATTTACTATTTTCTGATATTATAAGTGTTATAATAACATCTGATAAACAGCAAATAAAAATTATTTAATTTTAAATATCATATGAGATATGATAGATGCATGACTAGACTAGTTGTAGAATAGTTCTACATAATTATCTAGATTAGAATTTATTTTGATTAGATCAATTTAAATCTAATTTTTTAGATTATTATGAGATAATTTAGATCTGAAAACATGCATGATTATGATACATGAGATGTATGCAAAATATGCCTTGATTAGATCTAAATTTGTATATGAGATATATGATATAGATCT
>QRFJ01001443.1:145121-164372 GCA_006176705.1 Cocos nucifera
TTCGATTCAACTGAGTGGATATCGGTAGAGGCCAGGCACTTGTGTGGCTAGATCCAGAACCTTTCACTGCTTATAAGATCATCAATGGGTAATAGGATTACCCTACATCAAGGTAAATTAAATTTGATTTAATTTATCTAAATTTTATTTTAATTATTAGAATAATAAGAATTAGATCTAAAATATTCTAGATCTAATTATGAATCAAAAAGAAAAATTTTTAAAATATATCTCTTAATCCTAACAGATCTGAACGAACCTGATCCAAAAAATCAAGATTTTTCCTTCAACTGGTATGAGAGCCCAAGTTCTAAAGTATTTAGACCTAATTTTAAATTTATTTTAATTAGAAAATAAGTGATTTCAGATGTCACATGAGATGTGATCAGATCTAAAATCAAAAAAATTAAAATTAAATAATTTGGATCTAAGATTAGAAAATATGCATGACTAGTTCTAAAATAGAATAGTTCTATAGAATAGTCTTGCATGTTTATAATTTAATTTGATTAAATTATATTTTAGATCTATTTATTTACTATTTTTTAATATTATAATTATTATAATAATATCTAAAAAATGATAAATAAAAATTATTTAATTTTAAGCATTATATGAGATATGATTGATGAATGTCTAGACTAGTTGTAGAATAGTTTTACATAGTTGTCTAGATTAGAGTTTATTTAATAAGATTAATTTAAATCTAATTTTTTAGATTATTATGAGATAATTTAGATCTAAAAATATGCATGATTCGATACATGAGATGTATGCAAAATATGCCATGATTAGATCTAATTTGTATATGAGATATATGATATAGATCTAAAACTGTTTTGTAGTATTACATGTTCCTGATTAAGGCGTTTCTCTTAGCCGTCCGATCATAAGAAGGAAGAAGAGTTTAAAGGCCCTCTCCTTCCATCTGATGGGGTG
The DNA here is from genome assembly GCA_006176705.1 of Cocos nucifera. Lineage (NCBI taxonomy): Eukaryota > Viridiplantae > Streptophyta > Magnoliopsida > Arecales > Arecaceae > Cocos > Cocos nucifera. The sequence goes on from QRFJ01001443.1 coordinate 146,061, forward strand.
TTCTTATGACGTGTAACGGTGCTGCGCATTCGTCCTTAATCAGAAATCTAAAACTTACTTTCTGCAAAACCCTAGATCCTGAAATCCTAGGATTTATTGTGCATATTTTATTTATAAACCCTACTTAATTAAGAATTAAGATTATGAAATATTAATTAGATCTAAAATTAAGAATTTTAGATCTAAGACATATTCATAATACTGGGTTCAGACTTGGGTAGCTCAATTAGGTCTAAGCGGTTGATCAAACCGAATCAAGAGTTGGTTAGATGGGATCAATAATGCTTAAATTGACCAGCCTAATAGGATTAAGTCTGGGTCAAGATTCAGTCATGATCAAGCAAGACCTAATTAGGCTCAGAGGTTAGAGTCTGGATTGTAGGCTAACCCAATTGGTTCTGACTCAATAATTTGGTGTCTAAGGTAAGTTTGGCACATACGACCGACTGATTTTTAATTGGGAGCTACTCGACCTGAATGCATTCTTGTACGAGTTAATGGCATATCCCTTCCACCAGTCTCACTTACCTAGCCATATCTGTTGACTCAGTTCTGATTTGAGGTGGTCAATAATCTGAGCTAACCCATGCCACTAGGTTAGTCATAATTGTTATGACTATGATAAGTCTAGTTTAATGAGACCTGAATTAATTCTCCCTAAGAAAAGATTAAGTCTGAGGTCTTCCACCATTGTAGATGTGAGGGCCCTTCCCGAGGTTGATTGTTCTCGACTGGATATAGTGGCTCAGTTGCATCAAGAAGATGCAACCATGTCTATTAGGCATTGGATGCTATGGGCTGGAGGATGAGTTGGGCTCAATATTTCGGATACGGTGAGAGACTCAATTAGAAATCCAGTTTGTGCAAATGGTGGGCCTGATTTAACTAAGAAGTGGATCAATATTTTGGATACGATGAGATTCATGAATTAGAGATCAAGTTTGGATGCACCATGATTAGAGAATCATTGAACAAGAGTTGTTCACTCATTGGCTAACCCATCATCAATAACTGTTAGATGAGGTGATGAGTCAGTTGGTGAGACCGCACCACCCACTAAAAATCATTAATCATGAAGATTTTCGCATCTCTACAGAGGGAGTGTAAGGATCCGAGAAAATAGTGAGAGCTAATTTGTTTAAAAATAAAATATCTAAATAATTGATCAAGTCATAATTACAGTATCTAACTAGAATCTTTGACTCTCTATAGGAAAATATCTGCTCAACCCATTATCACCATCTAGACACACATAGACTGACGGATCCAATTATAAAGATTGGCTCAGGAACTACAAAATATTTTTGGATTTTGAGAAGTTAACCATGTATTGGACCAGGACCCTCCCTTACCATTCCGTCATCCACTGAACAGAGAGCATCTTGAAAAATTGGAATAGACGAAGGAATATAAGGCCAGATATTACATATGGCATTGATGTCTGATGAGCTCCAGTGCCAACATGAAGAGTATACTTAACTGCTCGACCAACTGAGAATTGGAATAACACTGCCTAGTATACTGTTATGAGTGTGAGGTCTTGCTTATATAGTTGTCGTATACGAACTCTCTCCACACGCTTCCCTCATATCCTATAGTCTGGTCCAATTCTTAACAGCATTGTGATCCCAATATCCGAACAGCACTCTGATTCGGTTATTAAGAGTCAATCGCGCTATGACTTTTTAAGACTAAGATGTATGATCGCTTAATCTCGTCAATCAATTCCGAAGATCCTCTTCTTCTCTATCACACTCCAAAAATCAGATCTGAATCTAATTTGGAGGATCTTCAAAATAGCTTTCGAAAATCAGCAGTTGTCCTTTGCAGCAGCGCAGCCTTCTAGCTTTCTGTCGCCTTTCTCTCACCTGGATCGCACCAATTGGATCCCAAACTACTTTGGGCGTGGAGAGGAGAGGGAGATGATGGACTTGGCATGGAGGAGGAAGAGAGAGGTAGCCTTGGGGCATGGGAATTTCACATGTATTTTTGAGTTGGGTGCAGGGTCTTATTTATAGACTATGCGTGATCCAACTCCTCTTCATCCAAACCAATCACAACCTTTTGTGAAATTAGATCTAAATTTGATTGGTGGGAATGGAGTCCCTTGGATTCATCCTTAGATGGCACCTAAGACCAGTCAATGTTGGTTCTTAGGAGGAGTCTAATCGAAATCCAAAAAGGAGATGGAGTCCCTATCCAATAGGGACTCTTGGGTGCCTCAAACTTGGGCACACGCCACCCTTGGCATGCACCCTCCTCCTTGCCAGATTCTGGCAGGAGGACAAGCCTCACCAGCTCTCTAATAGGTGCATGACATATGGACAAAAGTCAAAGTATCAATGATCAATATTTGATCAGTCAAAGATCAACTTTTGACCAAAGTCAAAGGATGAGAAATGGTGGGTGACCAAAAATGGTAGGTATTATCTTTCAAAATAAGACAATCCTTTTCTGATCTGGACAGGCTCCAGTTAGACCAAGTGAAGATCTTTGATCGAGCATAAACTCCTTTGGCTCAGTTAGGACAACTATTTATGATAGTAAAAGAAGAACGTTAGGTTCAATTAAGTGCTAGCACAATTTTCTTGAACCTAATTGAATCTCATTCAGATCAATTGAGCTGGATCAGTTCAATTGATGATCACCAGATTCAAACCCTTGTTTGTGTGACCCAGTTAGATTCAGTTCTATATGATAATGGGATATGTCATGATCTCTATCATCAATATCATCGAAACTCCTTTCGATGGATCAGAACTCTTCTGATTCGAACTGGTAGAATGATCAATCATCTAAATCATTCTAATTGCTCCCAAAATCCACCAGTGACACCTAGCAGTATATGGTGGCAATCCATCAGAGCTGAATGCGAACCTCTTGGTGCAGCTACCTACGTGATTAAGTTCTTCTATCTTGAGCCCCGATCAGATTAGGGTTAAGGTGAACTCATCAAACCCTAGTTTCTATCATATAACGTAATCATTTGATTCAAGTTCGATGTAAAAATCTAAATAGAAACTCTTTCTATTATTTCACTCTGCCATGGCCATGGGCTTCTGGACTTGATTCTCATGATCATCATAGGACTGCTCCTCTACCACCGAGGTAGATAGATTCCATCTTGATGCAATCTAGTTCCTACAATGAACATGCTATAGCCAACATACACCTCAGGGTTTCGAATGGTTAGGAGATCGAGTTATGGTGTAGTCAAACTATAACACCCTCAAGGTGAACTATCGATGCACCTCAGGTCAAAGAACCAGACACACACTGCAGCATCGACTCAGTCATTGATGAGAAGGTAGACTTTCTAATGACTACTCGAGGCGATCACGCTCAATGCCCTCGTTCTCTAACGAGTATCTGTACTCTCGCTCTGGTGTCTCCACACCGTAGACTCAAGACTCATCTACTAAAGAGAAGTGATTGTACACCAACCTTCCAGATCAATCGCCGTCCTCGTGATGATCCTATGATCGGAAGCATTTTATGAGTTAATAATGATTATTCATGTCTTAAATTTTTAACTTTTGAAAATATGAATTATCATTACCATTAACTCAAAGGATGTATCACAGACACTAAATACACATATGTGATAGAAAATAATCCATTTTATTGATTATAGTCAAAATTATAATTTTGCTCCTAGAAGTGTATTACAAATGTCGGCCAATTCTGGCTTCTAGGGCACATATATCTAACACTCCCTTCCTCTAACATCAATCTATTACTACTAAGAATCGTCGTCTTCAAAATTGGGGTAATGACTCCAAATAGACAGGCTTAAGGACTTGCAAAACATAGTCCGGATCGGAGGATTTATCTCTGGCGAGGACCCTCCGATGCTCAAGTCAGAAATAAGCGATAGCTAATTTCTTTTTAGAAGGATTTCTTGCTTACCTAGATCCTCAAGATTTATGATATTTATAAAAAAGTTTTACACGATTGTTACATCATTCCACTAATTTTGGGCCGCTAATCTTGTCATAATGGGATATCCGGGAACCCTTCGAATGGAATGATGGTTATTGGTGTGATCAGGATTCCTTATCTATCATCGAAGGTTTTGGGCGAGTAGATAACAGCCTATTTGTGACTGGACTATAGTTGTATAGCAATCAATCCATGGAGGAATTTCTTTATCCGAAGCAATTTAAAAATGGTAGGCAATATCTGGGGCATTTTCATAGAAGAGCAGGTTAGATCGACCCCCTGGCACTAGTCGTCAGTTCAAAGGATATTATGGTAATTTCTCGATCCATAAGCATTCATCAAGATAGATTGAGCTGAGATGCTCCTAGGATACATCATTCGATCTGAGATGTTTTATTACCACCGTAACAGTGCCTATGGACCAAAATTGATCTTAATCCTTATCAATGACTTATGAAGTCAGTGGGAGGACTTGACTTGATAAAGTCAATAAGAGCAAATTTGTCCATGTCCTTTTTATCCTTAAATCACTAATAATTTAAATTCTCTAAAATTATTAGTTCCTTAAAATGACAAAGTTATGGAGATAACTGAGTCATAGCCTCATTAAGGTGTTTGATAATGGGTCCATTAACTCAATAATCATTGGAAGCCCAAAGGCCTAGTGCTTGTTGACTAATGGAATTATCACCCATCATATGATGACTTGGATGTATCTCTCTAATGGTGGTTAGGTTGGCCAACCAAAGTTGGGCCTAATCATTCGTTGGTTAGATGCACCAAGTATGGTCATGTTGATGGTTTGACCTAACCGGATCCTTACAGTGGAGTCCAAAGCCTCCTGATTAGGTTTCCAAGGCAAAATTAAATTACTAAAAATTTTTTGGAGAAATAATTGGTTATGAACCTACCTTTAGATGTACATGGATTGGGCAACAAAAGTTGGGCTCATGTATAGTCTATGTGGATTCTATTACCTACTAAAAAATTAAAATAATTTCTTGAATTGGAGGTAGAGGCTACCAGTTTGAACAAAATAGTGGAAAAACCTTTAGACTAAAGTCTAAGTCTTTAGGCTTAATATAATTCATATACTAAGGTCATTATTCTCTTTTCTCAAATTAAGGCTAAACCCTAATTGTTCCTATCACTATTAAACAATGATGACTTATAAGACCCAACTTCGATAATTAGTATCGAAAGTTGAATATGGTTCAACAGTACAAATGGATTCATATTAGGGCTTCTAAGCCCAGTCAAAACAATTAATCCAAAGTTAACCCAAATCAAGCATAGTGCTTTTACTGCTAGAAGCAGGGTCATAGAAAGAAGAATTGTCTTGCTTCCCTTGATCGTAACAGGCTGAACAAGAGAAATGAGCAAAAGTTACTCATTAAGGATGTTATATGATAACACCTTAAAAATTTCTCTGTATTTAATTCTACTACCTGGGTATTAGATACCGGTAGTCTTATGCAATTTATTGCAAAGACTACAAGTAAGTGGGATATTTGAAAATGGTGAGAAATACCTAAACGTTGGGGATGGAAGTCTTGTTCCAATCCTAGCTTTAGGAATTGTTAAACTTATTTTTAAAAGATGTCATTTTGAGTGATTATCACTATTTTCATTATTTATGATAAATATGATCTCTGTTGGCCCTTTCGCTAGGGAGGATTATCATTTATCAATAAAGAAGATTATTATGATATTATTATGATAATATTACAATAATACATTGATAATAAATAAATGATATTTAACATTTACATAGCCTATTAAGTATAATGTACACATCCAAGTTAAATTATGTCATGGATGTCTATATTTGGCATTATAGGCTTAGTCATCTTGATAAGAATAGGATAAATAGGTTAGCTTGAGTGAAAAACTCGACATCAATGGTTGTGAATCATTGATAATCTGTGAGTCTTATCTTTTTGGGAAGATGACAAACTCACCTTTTATTGAAAAAGATAAAGAAGCCGATAAAGTTCTAAGTCTCATACATAGTGATGTATGTGGACCGATGAACTTAAGTGCCAAAGGAAGATATTAGTATTTCGTTTCAGATGACCTATCTGGGCATGGGTGCATTTAGCCTAAATCATTTGAAATGTTCAAATGATTCAATAATGAAATAAAAAAATAAACTAGAAAAGGTATTGGAACTCTTCGATCAAATCGAGGAGGCGAATACTTATCCAGTGAGTTTGTGACATATCTAGGAGAGAATTAGATTCTCTCTTAGTGGATTTCTTTTTGGAACATAGAGTATCTAAAAGAAGAAATTGAACTTTGTTAGACATAGCTCAATCCACAATAGGGTTCACTAGTCTACCTATTTTAGGGTTATGCTTTACTAACTATTTATTTTACTTTGAAAAATGTTTTGAGTAAATCTATTGCAAAGACTCCATATGGGATATAGATCAGGCATATGAAGGAGAAATTCTGATTTTTCGGATCAGGTTCGTTTAGATCTTGATTGGATCAAGAGAGATATTTCAAAAAAAAAATTTTGAATTCAAATTAGATCTGAGAAATTTTAGATCTAATTTTATAGATCAAATAAAATAAAATAAAAGTAAATTAAATCTTATTTAATTTTATACCTTTTGTTGGATAATCAGATTATCCTATGATGATCCTGCTGATTGCCTGAGGTTCTGGATCTAGCCATGCAAGTGTCTGACCTCTACTAGTATCCACTCATACTAGATCTGGAGATCTTCTTCTTCTTTATCATCTCTCTAAATATCAGATTTGGATCTAATTTGGAGGACCTTCAAAACTCCTTTTGAAGATCTGGAATTATCTCTTGCAGCAGTGCTGCCTTCTTCCTTTCTCGTCACCTTTCTCTTGCCTGGATCGCACCAAACTGGAGCCCAAATTCCCTTGGGCATGGAGAGGAGAGAGGGGACCGAAAGATGGCATGGAGGAGGGAGAGGGGCAGTCTTATGGCATGGGCTATGGGTGATCTCTTCTAAAGCTTGAAGCAGACAGGGTTTTTGTAGACCCTGCTACGCCATGCAGTGCCACATCATCCTGGCCAATCACATCACTTCGTGCAATTAGATCTAAATCTGATTGGTGGGATGACATCACCTAATTCAATCAAATGAGAGCCCATCTTTATCATCCTTAGGTGGCGCCAAGACTGGTCAAAGCAGAGTCCCTTGGCGCCTCCTAAGTTGATTCCAAGAAGCAACCTAGAGTCCCATCTATATGAGACTCCAGGCATCCCTATCATTGGGTGCACACCTCCCTAGGCATGCACCCCCTTCTTTTCATTTTCTAGCAAGGGGACAAGCTCCTATCTACTCTCCTATGAGTGCATGACACATGGGCAGATGTCTAAGTGTCAAAGATCAACGTTTAACCAAAGTCAAAAAATAAGAATTAGTAGATGACAGAAAATGGCAGGTGTTGTCTCTAGTTTATCTCATAAATTAAGACAATCCTTTTCTGATCTGGACAAGCTCCAGTCAGACCAAGTAAAGATTCCTGAGTGAGCACAAACAAATTTGGCTCGGTCGAGATAACTTTTAATGATAATTGAAGGAGAGCGTTAGGCTCAATCATGTGCTAGCATGATTTCCTTGAACCTAATTGAATCTTATTCAAATCAATTGAACTGGATTAGTCCAATTGATGATATCCAGATCCAAATCCTTATTTATGTGATCTAGTTAGGTTCGGTTCTATATGGTAATGGAATATGTTGTGATCTCTATTATCAATATCATCGAAACACCTTCCGATGGATCAGAACTCTTCTGATTCATACAACTAGAATGATCGATCATCTAAATCATTCTAATTGCTCTCAAAATCCACCAGTGACACCAAGCAGTATATGATGGCAATCCATCAGAACTAAAAATGAATCTTTCGGTGCAGCTACCTGTGTGATTAAGTTCTTCTATCTTGAGCTCCGATCAGATTAGGGTTAAGGTGAACTCATCAAACCCTAATTTCTGTCATATGATTTAATCATTCGATTCAAGTCCGATGTGAAAACCTTAATAGAAACTCTTTCTATTATTTAACTCTGCCATGGCCATGAGCTTATGGACTTGATTCTCATGATCATCATAGGGCAGCTCCTCATCTACTGAGGTAGATAGATTTTCTCTTGGTGCAATCCAATTCCTACAATGAATATGCTATAGCCAACATACACCTTAGGGTTCCGAATGGCTAGGAGACCGAGCCATGGTGTAGTCAAACTATAACACCCTCAAGGTGAACTATCGATGCACCTCAGGTCAAAGAACCAGACACACCACTGCAGCTTCGAGTCAGTCATCGATGAGAAGGTAGACTTCCTTATGACTGCTCAAGGTGGTCACGCTCAGTGTCCTCATTCTCTAACGGAAACCTATACTCTCGCTTCGGTGTCTCTACACCATAGACTCAAGACTCATCTACTATAAAGAAGTAATTGTACAGTAACCTTCCAGATCAATCACCATCCTCATGATGATCCTATGGTCAAAAGCATTTTGAGTTAATAATGAAAATTCTTGTCTTAAATTTTCAACTCTTAAAAATAAGAATTATCATTACCATTAATTCAAGGGATGTGTCACAGACACTAAATACACATTTATGATAGAAAATTATCTATTTTATTATTTATAGTCAAAATTATAATTTTATTCCTAGAAGTGCATTACAAGTGTCAGCCAACTCTAGCTTATAGGGCACACATATCTAACAAACTTTCACTTGATCTAAAGTCAATTGGCTACAAATCTAAGTCCCATCTTCTCAAGATGGGCTTCGATCTTCTACTAGCCCAACGACTTTATGAGTGGATCCACCACATTATCTGCAGAGTCGACTCTCTTGACCTCGACGTAACCTTTCTCGAGGTAATCATGGATGAGATGGTATCGCTGCTCGATGTGCTTGAATTTTTGGTGAGACCTCGACTTCTTAGCAAGGGCTATGGTGCCATTATTGTCGCAGTATATAGGAATGGCATCTGGTGGCATCACCCCAATCTCTGCAGTAAACTTTTTGTACCAGAATGCCTCCTTCGTAGCTTCTGACGCAGCGATGTATTCTGCTTCCATGGTGGAATCTGCTATCATAGTCTGCTTGAAACTCTTCCAACTGACAGCACCACCATTACACACAAACAGACTCTCAGATGTCGACTTTTGATCATCTACATCGAACATAAAATCAGAGTTTGTATACCCCTAGACTTGGAGTTCTCCATTACCAAAGACCAACAACATATCCTTAGTTCTTCTCAAGTACTTAAGGATACATTTCACAGAAGTCCAGTGTTCTTCACCTAGATTCGACTGATATTTGCTTGTGACACTCACAACATGGGCTATATCAGGTCATGTACATAACATGGCATACATGAGGCTCCCTATTGCTGAAGCATAAGGGATTTTGCTCATGCGTTCTATTTCCTCACGTGTGCTAGGGCATATCTTCTTGGAAAGATGAATGCCATGTCTGAAGGGTACCAAACCCCTCTTAGAGTTTTTCATGCTAAACCTCTTTAGCACTTCCTCTATGTACATCTTCTGTGAAAGTCCTAGCATCCTATTCGGTCTATCTCTATAGACCTTAATTCTTAGAATAAAGGATGCTTCTCCTAGGTCTTTCATGGAGAATTCTTTGGATAACCATATTTTAACTGTAGTCAACATGGGAATATCATTCTCAATAAGAAGGATATCATCCACGTACAATATGAGAAAGACAATAGCACTCCTACTGATCTTTTTGAAGATACATAGTTTCTCCTCGTTCTTGATGAAATCAAATAATTTGATCACATCATTGAAATGAGTATTCCAGCTCCAAGATGGTTGCTTAAGTCCATATATGGACCTTTGTAGCTTGCATACCTTATGATCAGTATCACTGGATGTGAAATCTAGTGGCTGTTTCATATAAATATCTTCCTCAAGATATCCATTTAAGAATATCGTTTTCACATCTGTTTGCCATATTTCATAATCGAAATAGACTGCAACAGCAAGCAATGTGCAAATAGATTTAAGCATGGCTACTGACAAAAAGGTATCCTGATAATCAATGCCTTCATACTGACTATAACCTTTTGCCACTAATCTAGCTTTGAATGTCTCCACATTTCAATCTACACCAATCTTTCTCTTGTACATCTATTTACATCCAATAGGTACTATACCTTTTGGTGGATCTATCAAGGTCCAGACTTGGTTTGAGTACATCAAGTCAATTTCTGACTTCATTGCCTCTAACCATTTCTCAGAGTCGATATCTAATATCATCTTGTTATAGGTTTTGGGATCATCACCATGAACTTCATTACGTACAAGGAACATTTCTCTACTTTCTCTGAAATAGTACCTAAGTGCCTCTTAAGAAGATGGAAAACCCTTTTCGATCTATGAGGTGGAGGAGGTGGTGATTGTATTGGCTCAACCTGATTTAGTTCCATTTGGTCCTTAGCTCGTTGCTCTTATGAGACTGTCTTATCGAGCTTGATCTGCTTTCCAATGCCACTATCTTGAATAAACTATTTTTCAAGAAAGATGGCATGTCGACTCACAATCACATTGTGATCTTCTGAAATGTAAAATTAATATCATAATGACTCTTTAGAATATCCTATAAATTGAGCTCTAAAGGACCTAAAGTCTAACTTGTCTGCTTGTTGTCTTTTTGTTAGATATATGTGCCCTAGAAGCCAGAATTGGCTGACACTTGTAATACACTTCTAGGGGCAAAATTGTAATTTTGACTATAATTAATGAAATGGGTTATTTTCTATCACACCTGTGTATTTAGTGTCTGTGATACATCCTTTGAGTTAATGGTAATGATAATTCATATTTTCAAGAGTTGAAAATTTAAGACATGAATAATCATTATTAACTCATAAACAGCTCCCGACCATAGGATCATCACGAGGATGGTGATTGATCCGGAAGGTTGGTGTACGATCGCTTCTCTTTAGTAGATGAGTCTTGAGTCTACGGTGTGGAGACACCGGAGCGAGAGTATAGGTACTCGTTAGAGAACGAGGGCACTGAGCGTGACCACCTCGAGTAGTCATTAGGGAAGTCTACCTTCTCGTCAATGACTGACTCGATGCTGCAGTAGTGTGTCTGGTTCTTTGACCTGAGATGCATCGGCAGTTCACCTTGAGGGTGTTATAGTTTGACTACACCATTACTCGGTCTCCTAGCCATATGGAACCCTGAGGTGTATGTTGGCTATAGCATGTTCATTGTAGGAACTGGATTGCATCAAGATGGGAATCTATCTACCTCGGTGGTAGAGGAGTAGCCCTATGATGATCATGAGAATCAAGTCCAGAAATCCATGGCCATGGTAGAGTGAAATAATAGAAAGAGTTTCTATTTAGATTTTCACATTGGACTCGAATCGAATGATTACATCATATGACAGAGACTAGGGTTTGACGAGTTCACCTTAACCCTAATCTGATCGGGGCTCAAGATAGAAGAACTTGAATCACACAGGTAGCTGCACCAAGAGGTTCGCATTCAGCTCTGATGGGTTGCCACCATATACTGCTAGGTGTCACTGGTGGATTTTGGGAGCAATTAGAATGATTTAGATGATCGATCATTCTAGCTGTTCGAATCAGAAGAGTTCTGATCCATCGAAAGGAGTTTCGATGATGTCTATGATAGAGATCATGACATATCCCATTACCATACAGAACTGAACCTAACTGGGTCACACAAACAAGGGTTTGAATCTGGTGATCATCAATTGAACTGATCTAGTTCAATTGATCTGAATGAGATTCAATTAGGTTCAAGGAAATCGTGCTAGCACTCGATTGAACCTAACGTTCTTCTTTTACTATCATAAATAAGTTGTCCTGACTGAGCCAAAGGAGTTTGTGCTCAATCAGAGGCCTTCATATGGTCTGACTGGAGGTTGTCCAAGTCAGAATAGGTTGTCTTATTTGTAAGACATTACCTGCCATTTTTGGTCACCTGCCATTTCTTGTTCTTTGACTTTGGTCAAAAGTCTACCTTTGACTGGTCAAACGTTGACCATTCACCCTTTGACTTTTGACCACATGTCATGCACCTATTGGAGAGCTGGTGGGGGCCTGTCCCCCTGCCAGAACCTGGCAAGGAGAAGGGCGCACGCCAAGGGTGGCGTGAGCCCAAGTAGGAGGCGCCTAGGAGTCCTTGTTGGACAAGGACTCCACCTCCCTTTTGGATTCCAATCAGAGTTCTACTAAGAATCCAGTTTGACTGGTCTTAGGCGCCCTCTAAGGAGGAATCCAGGGGTCTCTTTTTCAACCAATCAGATTTAGATCTGATTTCACAAAGGGTTGTGATTGGTTGAGAGGAAGAGGAGTTGGATCACAAGAGGTCTATAAATAAGACCCTGCGCCCAACCCTAATCCTAAGTGAATCTTATTGAAAGATTTCCCATTTCCGCACGTCCAAGGCTGCCTCTCCCCTCCTTCTCCATGCCATACTCTCTTCTCCCCTTGCTCTCCACGTCCAAAAGTGTTTTGGACTTAGTTTGGTGCGATTCAGATCAAGGAAAGGCGATCAAAAGCAAGAAGGCTGCGCTGCTGCAAAAGGACGACTGCAGATCTTCAAAAGAGTTTTGAAGATCCTCCAGATCAGATCCAGATCTGATTTTTGGAGGTGTGATAGAGAAGAAGAGGTTCTCCAGATCCAACCCGAGTGGATACCGGTAGAGGCCAGGCGCTTGCGTGGCTAAGATCCAGAACCTTCCGCTGCAATCAGGATCATCTACAGGGTAATAGGATTACCCAAATCAGGTAAATTAAATTTGATTTAATTTATCTTATTTTATTTTATTTATTAAAATAATAAGAATCAGATCTGAAACATATCAAGATCTGATTGAGATCAAGAGAAAATTTTTGAAATATATCTCTTGATCTAATCAGATCTGGACGAACCTGGACCGGGAAATCAGGATTTCCCTTCAACTGGTATCAGAGCCATGGTTCTAAAATTGTTTAGATCTGATTTTAATTTTATTTTAATTAAAAATAAAGTGATTTCAGATGTCACATGAGATGTGATCAGATCTGAAATCAGAAAAATTAAAATTAAATGATTTGGATCTAAGAACATGAAGATATGCATGACTAGTTCTAGAATAGAATAGTTCTATAGAATAGTTTTGCATGTCTTTGATTTAATCTGATTAAATCATATTTTAGATCTTCTTATTTACTATTTTCTGATATTATAAGTGTTATAATAACATCTGATAAACAGCAAATAAAAATTATTTAATTTTAAATATCATATGAGATATGATAGATGCATGACTAGACTAGTTGTAGAATAGTTCTACATAATTGTCTAGATTAGAATTTATTTTGATTAGATCAATTTAAATCTAATTTTTTCAGATTATTATGTGATAATTTAGATCTGAAAACATGCATGATTATGATACATGAGATGTATGCAAAATATGCCTTGATTAGATCTAAATTTGTATATGAGATATATGATATAGATCTATAACTGTTTTGTAGATTTACATGTTCCTGATTAAGGCGTTCCTCTTGGCCGTCCGGTCATAAGAACGAAGAAGGGTTTAAAGGCCCTCTCTTCCCATTCGATGGGGTGTTCTTATGACGTGTAGGGGTGCTGCGTGTTCGTCCTTAATCAGAAACCCAAAACTTACTTTCTGCAAAACCCTAGATCCTGAAACCCTAGGATTTATTGTGCATATTTTGTTTATGAACCCAACTTAATTAAGAATTAAGTTTATGGAATATTAATTAGGTCTAAAATTGAGAATTTCAGATCTAAGACATATTCATAATACTGGGTTCGGGCTTGGGTAGCTCAATTAGGTCTAAGCGGTTGATCAAACCGAATCAAGAGTTGGTTAGATGGGATCAACAATGCTTAAATTGACCAGCCTAATAGGATTAAGTCTGGGTCAAGATCGAGTCACGATCAAGCAAGACCTAATTAGGCTCAGAGGTTAGAGTCTGGATTGTAGGCTAACCCAATTGGTTCTGACTCAACAATTTGGTGTCTAAGGTAAGTTTGGCACAGACGACCGACTGGTTTTTAATTGGAAGCTACTCGACCTGAATGCGTTCTTGTGCGAGTTAACGGCATATTCCTTCCACCGGTCTCACTTACCTGGCCATATCTGTTGACACAGTTCTGATCTGAGGTGGTCAATAATCCGAGCTGACCCATGCCACTAGGTTAGTCATAATTGTTATGACTAAGCCAAGTCTAGTTTAATGAGACCTGAATCAATTCTCCCTAAGAAAAGATTAAGTCCGAGGTCTTCCACCATTGTAGACGTGCGGGCCCTTCCCGGGGTTGATTGTTCTCGGCTGGATACAGTGGCTCAGTTGCACCGGGAAGACGCAACCATGTCTATTAGGCATTGGATGCTATGGGCTGGAGGATGAGTTGGGCTCAATATTTCGGATACGGTGAGAGACCCAATTAGGAACCCAGTCTATGCAAATGGTGGGTCTGACTTAACTAAGGAGTGGATCAATATTCCGGATACGGTGAGATTCATGAATTAGAGACCAAGTTTGGGTGCACCATGATTAGAGAATCATTGAACAAGAGTTGTTCACTCATTGGCTAACCCATCACCAATAACTGTTAGGTGAGGTGATGAGTCAGTTGGTGAGACCGCACCACCCACTAGAAATCATCAATCGCGGAGATTTTCGCATCTCTACAGAGGGAGTGTAGGGATCCGAGAAAATAGTGGGAGCTAATTTGTTTAAAAATAAAATCCCTAAACAAATTGGTCAAGTCAAAATTACAGTATCTAACTAGAATCTTTGACTCTCTACAGGAAAATGTCTGCGTCCAACCCACTGGCACGTATCCTAGACACACATAGACTGACTGGACCCAATTATAAAGATTGGCTCAGGAACTACAAAATTGTTTTGGGTTCAGAGAAGTTAACACATGTTTTGGACCAGGACCCTCCCACCTTACCAGCTCGTCCATCCACTGAACAGAGAGCGTCTCTGGAAAAATGGATTGACGAAGACAATAAGGCCAGATACTACATGTTGGGCTCGATGTCTGATGAGCTCCAGCGCCAACATGAAGATATCGGGACTGCTCGCCAAATGTTGGCTCACCTGCAGGAGATGTTTGGTGAACAGAGTCGCGCAGCCAAATATCAAGTCACGAAATGACTTTTTAAGGCTAAGATGCGTGATGGGCAGTCAGTCCAAGATCACTGTCTGACAATGATCAAGGACATGGAAGAGCTTGAGAAGCTCGGTGTGAAGTTGGACTTGGATTTGCAGAACGATATTATTCTGCAATCCTTGACTGATGCATATGGGCAATTCATCATGAATTACCACATGCATAAACTTCAAAATTCCTTGGCCGAGTTGATGAATATGCTGGTTACCGCTGAGCTTTCTATGAAAGGTTCTAAAGGCTCAGTTCTTGCTATGGAACGGACTTCTTCCAAAAGAAAGTCTTATGGAAAGAAAAAGAAGTCTGTGAAAAAGCAAAAGGTAGAAGGATCAAAGAAGAAGAAGGCAGAACCGAAGAAGAAGGTCGATGGCAAAGGAAAGTGTTTCCATTGCAACAGCGACGGCCATTGGAAGCGGAACTGCCCTACTTACCTGGCCACCCTAAAGAACAAGAAGGAAGGTCCTTCTGGAGGTATGCTCGTTATTGAGTCTAACCTTACGGTTTCTTCTGCATCCAGTTGGGTGCTTGACTCTGGTTCTAGTGCTCATCTGTGCACTTCTATGCAGGGTCTTGAGGATAGCAGGAGGCTGAGGGATGGAGACATGATCCTACGCGTCGGTAATGGAGCAAGAGTTGCTGCAGTAGCCGTGGGAACATACCCTCTGCGATTACCATCTGGTTTAGACTTAGTTTTAAAAGACTGTTATTATGTGCCTGCAGCTAGCAGGAATTTGATTTCTGTTTCATGCTTAGCACAAGAAGGTTATGTGATCACCTTCTTTAAGGACCATTGTAACATTCTTTATGAAAGAAATAAAATTGCAAATGGTTTCCTTGTTAATGGTCTTTATCAGTTGCATATTGATGTACCTGTTTTAACTATCGAGCAAAACGTGAATGCCAAACGACCTAGGGATAGTCCAAACGACAGATATCTATGGCACCTGAGATTAGGTCATATAGCAGAAGATAGGATTAACAAATTGGAGAAAAATGGGCTATTGAGTCCATTGACTTTTGAGTCATATCCAACTTGTGAATCTTGTCTTCAAGGCAAAATGACTAAACTCCCTTTTGTTGGACATGGGGAGAGGGCCACAGATCTCCTTGCCCTAGTACATACTGATGTGTGCGGCCCATTCGATGTGCCGGCTAGAGGCAATTTTGTCTACTTCATTACCTTTACCGATGATCTGTCTAGGTATGGGTATGTGTATCTTATGAGACATAAGTCTGAAGCCTTTTGAAAAGTTCAAAGAATTCAGACATGAAGTAGAAAAACAAACTGGAAAACCCATTAAGGTTCTTCGATCAGATCGAGGAGGTGAATACCTTAGCCGGGAATTCCTAGACTATCTTAAGGAAAATGGCATAGTCTCTCAATGGACTCCACCAGGAACACCTCAACTCAACGGGGTTTCAGAACGGAGAAATCGGACTCTATTGGATATGGTTCGATCCATGATGAGCTTCACAGACCTCCCAGATTTTCTTTGGGGACATTCATTATTAACTTCAATCTATTTACTGAATAGGGTTCCCTCTAAAACCGTTCCTACCACACCGTATGAGATATGGCACGGTAAGAAACCAAGTCTGAGTCATCTCAGAATTTGGGGTTGTCCGGCTTATGTCAAAAGACAACAAGCGGACAAGTTAGAGTTTAGGTCCTTTAGAGCTCGATTCATAGGATATCCTAAAGAGTCATTAGGATACTATTTCTACATTCCAGAAGACCACAATGTGATTGTGAGTCGACATGCCATATTTCTTGAAAAATAGTTTATTCAAGATAGTGGCATTGGAAAGCAGATTAAGCTTGATGAGAAAGTCTCACAAGCAGAAAGAGCTAAGGACCAAGTGGAACCAAATCAGGTTGAGCCAATAAGAACACTACCTCCTCCACCTCGTAGATCGGAAAGAGTTTCCCGTCCCCCTGAAAGATACTTAGGTATTATTTCAGAGGATGTAGAGGAAATGTTCCTCATAGGTAATGGTGCTCATGGTGATGATCCCAAAACCTACAACGAGGCGATATCAGATATCGACTCCGAGAAATGGCTTGAGGCAATGAAGTCAGAGATCGACTCGATGCACTCAAACCAAGTCTGGACCTTGGTAGATCCACCAGAAGGTATAGTACCTATTGGGTGTAAATGGATCTTCAAGAGAAAGATTGGTGCAGATGGGAATGTGGAGACATTCAAGGCTAGACTGGTGGCAAAAGGTTATAGTCAACGTGAAGGCATTGACTATCAGGATACCTTTTCCCCGGTAGCTATGCTAAAATCCATCCGCACATTGCTTGCTGTTGCAGCCTATTTCGATTATGAAATATGGCAAATGGACGTGAAAACGGCATTCCTAAATGGATATCTTGAGGAAGATATCTATATGGAACAGCCGCTAGGTTTCACATCCAGTGATACTGATCACAAGGTTTGCAAGCTGCAAAGGTCCATATATGGACTTAAGCAAGCATCTCGGAGCTGGAACACTCGTTTCAATGATGTGATCAAAAAGTTTGGTTTCATCAAAAATGAAGAGGAACCATGTGTTTTCAAAAGGGTCAGTGGGAGCGCTGTTGTCTTCCTCGTATTGTACGTGGATGACATCCTCCTTATTGGGAATGATATTCCCATGTTGACATCAGTCAAGATGTGGTTGTCTAAGGAATTCTCCATGAAAGACCTAGGTGAAGCATCCTTTATTCTAGGAATTAAGGTCTATAGGGATAGACCGAATAGGATGCTAGGACTTTCACAGAAGATGTACATAGAGGAAGTACTAAAGAGGTTTAGTATGGAAAACTCTAAGAGGGGATTAATACCCTTCAGACATGGTATTCATCTTTCCAAGAAGATGTGCCCCAGCACACCTGAGGAAATAGAACGCATGAGCAAGATCCCTTATGCTTCTGCAATAGGGAGCCTCATGTATGCCATGCTATGTACACGACCTGATATAGCCCATGCTGTGAGTGTCACAAGCAGATATCAGTCAAATCCAGGTGAAGAACACTGGACTTCTGTGAAATGTATCCTTAAGTACTTGAGAAGAACTAAGGATATGATGTTGGTCTTTGGTAATGGAGAACTCCAAGTTCAGGGATACACAGACTCGGACTTCATGTCCGATATAGATGATCGAAAGTCGA
>QRFJ01001443.1:164397-184811 GCA_006176705.1 Cocos nucifera
CTGGAGGTAAATTAATTATGATCTTGTTTAAATAACTCCAGTGGATATTTCATTACATTGCGTCTTGATTTTGGAGAAGAACCGACTTTCTTGGGTTGAAGGAAAAGGATAATAGGTTTATAAGTCTTGGATTAAATCATCTATTTCTTTTTTCCTATGTCTATCTCAGTTTAACTGGAACTAGCATCAGTACTTTAGTTTCACACTCGGGTTCTTCTATACGGTTAGTCTTGGTTGATAACCTGTTCCTCTAAATTTTTATTTTGGCTAGCAATCAGTACTAGCCTCTTCTCATCTGATCTTGTGTATGGGTCCAGTAGAAATCCTATAGCTTTTAAGTTTAGGAATTACTTTGGCATCCAAATTGAGGATTCTTAAATGAGATAGTTAAAATTGATACTTGAATCCCGGTGGTTGGTGGACATTAGGTGGGATTGTTTGTAAAGTTGATAGGCTCGGTAGTTGATCTAGTTCGCTTCGCTCTGTTAAAACTCATACTGTTGTCCAATCTTTGAGCTTTCTATGGCCGTGTGTAATGATGTCTTATTGAGTTAAGATCGAGTCGTGTGTTGGTTGATGTCAGAATAATTATTGAAATTGATTGTTTAAATTTATCATCAGGCTAGGATTGGTCTTATGAGAGGTGGGTATGATTGGTTGTTATATGATGGTTGGATATAAACTGAAGGCTGACCGATTAGTTTATAGGCATAGTTTTGATTTGAGATATGGGTTTTAATATTTGTCACTGATAGAGTTTGGATCTGAGCCGTGAAGTCTACTTGGGGCATGTCGTAAGAAAAAATATATAGGTGCTACGTCCAATTGCAGTGTATGTCATGAATTGTTGAAGAAGTATTATTAACCGACACTTAGAGTAGCCTCCTAAGTAGCTTGAACTTGTGTTCTTCTGGATTAAAATTATAGATAAAACTATTGGGCATAATGATGTGGGAGGTGATGTGAAATTGGCAGAGATTGTTGACTTAAGATTAGGAGTTGATCTAATTGTGAAGCAAGGAAAGATAGCTTTATATTTAATTTTTGGATCTATATTAGATTCAGATTGCCATTTGATTATTTCAGGTTTAATGTGAATCAACCATTCACAGTTTAAATGTTTCAAACTAAATTAGAAAAAGATGATTGATTTCTACAGTGCATGGTATTTAGTGTATACCTCTAATGATATGTTCAAAAATTTGTTTTAGATTTTTTTTTAGAATTACTATATATATTTTTATTAGTGTATATTATTAATTTATTATTTTATTTTACATATATATATTTTTAAATTATTTTAAGTTATTCTATTTTTTTTTTAGTTTAGTTTATAATTAATATTTTTATTTTATTTTATTAGTTTTATTTAAAGAAATAAAAAGTTCGTAAAGAAGAGGTTCCTAAGGAATGTTCCTAAAACTAAGAAAGATGAGGAGAAGGATTAGGTTAATTAGGTTGTGATAGTTGGTTAGCAATAGTTAGTTGGTCAATCAATTCGGACTAAGGATTATCCCTAGGATCTAGACGCGTTACCTAACGTTACCAAAATCACCTTCAAGCCTTTCCAAATATTTAAGATCAAGCCAATAAACTTGCCAGTAAGTGTTAATGATCGGTGGGAGTCCTCGTTAGTTTATCTTAGACAACAATTCAGGCTGGGGAGAACTAAGCGTAACGGAAGACCAAGTTGAGAAACACCTGCCTTGCAGACCCAGGCAGTCCCTGAAAACCACGTTGTCTTGAGACACCAATCAAATGGACGTAAGCCGAAGCAGGTCCAACGCAGGATTTCGTTGATCCTGAGGTCGAGCCGAGGCCTATGGCTGATGTGCGATTGGAGGTGAAAAGTAAGGCCTTGGAGGCAAGGTAGGAGCGGGGTGAAATGAGGAGGGGCCAAGGAAGGGGGAGCAACAGCCTCTATCAGCAGATGGGGGGTCGCGTGAAGTGTGGTGTGGAAGTATGGAAGATGGCACAAAAAAAATTGAAGCAAAAGGGGGGGTTTTAGTGCATTAGAACGAGAGTGCAGGCGACGTAATGGAATGCGAGTAAAGACTTGGACCCGGCCCAGCAAGGCACCAAAAAAATAGAAAAATAAAAAAGTAAAACTGATATGGAGGCAGCTTAAACAGTGTGGAGTGTCTGAACTGATGCAGGAGATTTTGGAAGAGATGGGAAGGAGTGAGTTTGTTAATTGGGAAGATTGTAAAATAAAAAAGAAGAAAAACGAAAAGAGGACTGAGGGTGAGGATGGGAGTCGCACCAAAGTGAGGATGCTTCGTTCCTTGGGGCTTTGTGAAAGAAAAAAAGTAAAAACACGTAGTGAACGCAATGAGTGGAAAAAAAAGTATAAGTGAATTACAAAAAATGCAAAAAAAATTGGAAGAAAAAAAGAGCGGCGATGCCGCCCGAAGCTAAGGCACGAAAAAAACAGGGAGCGGGAACGACAAGAAGGGGGGGGGAAGGGACACCGGGGGAGCAGCCGGAAAAGCCGACTGCCGCAAAAGAAGGAAAAAAAGCAGGGAGAGAGGAGTGAGGCGGACAGCGGGGAAGCGAGTAGGAAAGATAGGAGGGAGAGGAAAAAAAGCGATGGAGAAGGGGGAAAAAAAAAAAAAGGAAGGGGAGGGGGGAAGAAAAAATGGCAAAAAAGAGAAAAGCCAAAAAGGACAAAAGAGGCAGAAATTGAAACGGGGGACTAGATCGACGTAGGGAGAGCAGAGCAGCGAGGGGGAATAAAAGAAAAACAAAGGAAAAGGAGAGGAAAGGAAAGGTCAACAAAAAGAAAGAACGGAAAGTAAGGGGGCAAAAAAAGAAAAAGGGAGGAAGAAAAGGGAAGAATGGAAAGACAGAAAAGGTAAAAAAATAAAAGAAAAGAGCCGGAGCGGGGAGCGGAAGGGGCAGGAGGAGAAAGAGGGGACAGAAGCCAGCGCGGCGGCGGCACGCGTGGCGGGAAAAGCAGCCACAACCCGAGCCGGGTCGGCACGCGGGAACAAACTGGGCACCGGAGACCGAAGAGGCGAATGGCGAGAAGCCGGAGAGGCTGGCGCAGAGAACGAGGAGGGCGGGAGAGGGGGCGGGGGAGAACGAGGGACGAAGGAGCGCGGGGAGCAGCCAAAAAAGAGAAAAAAAGGGGGAGGAAAAAAGGGGAGGAATAAAGAGCGGGAGGAAGGCGCGACGGGGGGAAAAGCGGGCCATGGAAGAAAATGCAACGAGACCAAAAAGCAGCAAATCAGAGGGGGAGCGACCCAAAGCAGTGCAGACGAAAGGCGGGCCAGTCGAAGGGCGCAGGGAGGGAGGACAGCAGGGCACAGAAGCGGACGGCGAGAGGCCGGAGCACCGGAGGAGCAGGCGGGGACCAGCGGGCAGGCGGGGAAGCGAGCGCGGGCAAGGGGAGGGCGAGAGGCAGGAAGGCCGGAGGGAGAGAAAGCCGCCACCGGCCGAGGGGACCGCAAGCCACCACAACCGGCCAGAGGCAAGGGACGAGCCAGAGAACGGCAGGGAGCCGACCGCACGACCACACCACAACCAAGCCAGCACGCGCGGCGGGGAGGCAAAAAGGAGCGGGGGGCCCGGGAGACCAGGAGGGAGGGCGGGGAACCCGTGAAGGGCGAGTGCCACCACGGGCGCGCCAGGAGGGCGTCGGAGGCGGGGGAGGGGCGGGGCCAGGCCGAGAGCGGGGGACCGAACGGCAGGTCGCAACGGGGGAGGGAGCGGGGAGGGCTGGGGGCGGGCGGAGCCGAGGAGCGAGGGGGCGGGGTGAGGGAAGGGGGAGGGGAGAAAGTGCAGAGCGGCGCCGGGGAGCGGCAGGGGCTGGCCAAAACGGAGGGGGGGATGAGGAAAAAAAAAGGAGCGCCTGGCGAGGGAGGAGAAAAAGGGAGGGGAAGGGTAGGGGAAGGAAGGGGGAATGAGGAAAAAGAGGAGGCGGAACAAAGGAGAGAGAAAGAGGAAGGATGGGAAGGCGGAAAAAGGAAGAGAAAGGAACGGGAGGAAAGAGAAGACGTGGGAGGAGGAAAGGGAGGGACGGAGGAGTGGGCCGGCAGAAAGCAAGGGGGAGACACGGAGAGGGCAGCCAGGGAAACAGAGAGGTGGACAGCGACGCGGAAAGAAATGGACCAAGGGAGCAACGCTAGGGCAAGAGGAGCGAGCGAGCGCAAAGAATAAACGAAGGAGGCCGCCAACCCGAGAGCACCACAGGGACGGTTATTCTATAAGCTCCAACCGCCACGTCAAGACGGGGGGGCGGACGGGGAGAAGGTGGCGGAGAGAGAGCGGGCGAAAAGGGGGGAGGACAGCGCAGGACTGTGAAAAAGGCGGGGGGGAAGCCAAGAGGGGAGGGACCACGGCGGAAGAACGGCAGAAAGAGAAGGCGCGCGAGGGGGCAAGGGGAGCAAAAAGCGAAGCACGAGGGAAGGCCGCAGGAGGGGCGCCAAACGACAAGAGTGTTGCAAAAGGGGGGAGACACACAAGAGAGGGGAGCGGGGAGGAGGGTGGACAATCGAAGACGGGCAAAGGGGGCGGGAGCAGGAGGGGGCAGAGAGAAGGAAGGGAGACCGGGAACCAGGAGCCAGGCGAAGGAAGAGGGCGGGGGCAGACAGCGCGACCGAAAGGGAGACTGACAGGAACCGGACGAGAGGGGGACAGGCGACGGGTCACAGAAAGGGTGGGCCGAGGCGAGGGACCGGAGGGTGAAACCGAGGGGCCACAGAAAGGAGAAGCGGGGGAGCGGAGCCAAAGGGGGAGCGAGGAGGGAGAAAGGGCAGGAGGAGGGCAAACGAGCAAACGAGGAAAGGGGGGACGGAAGGCAAGGAGGGGAGGAGGAGCGAGGAGCAGAGGAGAGGGGGAAGGGGCTCAAGGGGAGGTAGCAAGCCAAGCGAAACAGCAAGGCGAGGGAAGGGAGAGGCAAGGAGAGAGAGGGGGGACGGAAGGAGAGGAGGGCGAGGGAGGGGGAGGCGAGAGAAAGCCAAGGGCAAGAAAGAAAGGAAGGGGGTGGGGGCGAGGACGGAGGGGCAGACGAAGGACGGAGGAGGTAAAGGAGAGGGAAAGCGGAAAGGGAAGCGAAAGGGAAGGAAACGCCGAGGTGAACGAGGGAGCAGCGGGAAAGGGAGGGGCAGGAAGCGAAGGAAAGAAGAAGGGAAAGGAGGGAGCCAAAGCGACGGGTGACCGAGGCAAAACAAGAGGAGGCCCAGGGGACGAGGACGCGCGCGCGATGGCGGGGGGCTGGAACGAAGAAAAGGCGCACGCCCACGGAAAGGAAGGCCAGAGGGGGACGGGAGCGGGGGCAACGAAGAGGCGGCGGCCAGGGCCCAACAAAGCGGGAGGGGGGAAGGGGGGGGAGGGGGCAAAACGAGAAGGAAGGGAGGAGGGTGGGGCGACGGGGAGACGCGCACGGCGACCGGAAACCTGCCGGCAACCCCTGCGGGGGCGCCCACGGGGAGGGCAGGCTAGGGGGGGCCCGGGGGCGGGGAGGGGGGGGAGGGGCGGAGAGGAGCAGGCCAAGAGGGAGGAGGGGGCAGCCAAGCGCCAGGGCAGCCAAGAGGGGGAGGCCCGGAACGACCGGAGGGGAAGGCAGGGGGACGGACGCGGGGACCGAGCGCGCCCGGAGGGGGGGGCGCGCCCGCGCGAAGAGGCGAGAGGGCAGGAAACAACCAGAACGGCAGGGGACGAAACAAAGAAAAAGGAGGGAGAGGCAGGGGAGGAGGGAAGGGCGAAGACGCCGAGGAGGAGGGCAGGCGCGGGGGGACAGCAAACGGGGAGGCGGGAGAAAGACAAGAAAGAAAAGGTGGGCGCGCGGAGGAGGGGGCGGGGGGAGGGCGCGCGGGCCGAGGGGAGGGAGAGAGAGGCAGAAAAGCGGGAGAGAGAGAGAAAGGGAGAGGGCAGGGGGGAGCCAGGCGGCAAGGGAAGGAGAGGGAGCAGAGGGGGACAAGCGGGGAGCAGGGCCGGGAGAGGAGTAATGAGAAGAGAAGATAGGCGCGGAGGAGCGGCGGGGGACCGGGGCGCCAGAGGGGGGGGAAAGGGAGAGCCGCAGAAAAGCAGAGAGGGGAGAGAGGAAAACAGAAGATAAAATAAGGGGAAAGAGAAAAGGCGCGCGGGGCCGAAACGACGAGAGAGAGGGGGCAGGACACCAAGCAGGAGAGCCGAAAGGGAGAAGAGGGGGCGGCGCGGAGGAGGGAGGGGGCGGGGGGGCGAGGGGGGGGAGGGAGAGGAAGAGCCAAGGGGGGAAGGGGGTAGCGGAGGCCGCGCAAAGGGCGGCATCAGCGGGGAGGGGCCAAGAGAGACAGGAACAGAACAGGAGGGGAGGACCAGGAAAGGGAGCCGCGATGAAGCGAGCACGCGACGCGAAGCGGCAGGCGACGAACCGGGAAGCGGGGGTGGCAGGCGGGGGGGGAGCACCCGGAGGAAGAACGTAACGCAGAGGAAGCGCAAAAGACAACAACAAAAAGCGACCAGGAGAGGGCGCAACCGGCACAAAAAGGGAAAGAGAGCGGAGCGCCGAGGAGGACCGAGAGGGGAGCGAGGGGGGAGCGAGCGAAGGAGGAGCGAGAGCGAAGGGGAGGGAGTGGGACCAAGACCAAGGAGGAGGAAGGGAGCGGGAAGAGCGAGGAGGGGGAAGGCAGAGCCAGAGGGGAGTAGACGAGGTCGGCACTGGGGAGGAGCGGGGGAGGGAAAAAGGGAGCTGGCAGAGCCAGGGCGGGAGACCGGAACAGAAGGGAGGCGAGAAGCGCCGACGAGGGGCATGGCGGCGCACCGGGGCGCGGGAACGGCCGGGAAGGAAGGAGCGGGGAGAAGCGCAGGAGCGAAACAAGGGAACAACGGCCCCGCGAAGGTCAGCAGCGAGGGGAGGGCCGGAGCAAGCAGAGGCAGCGGGAGCCTACGAGAGAGCACTGGGGGCGGGAGAGAGAAAGGGGCAGGGGTAGGCGGCGGCAGTACACGAACACCGCGAGAAAACAGGGGATAAAAAGCGGACCAGACGGCAGAACAAGGAGCGAGGGAAGCAGGTGAAGCCGGAGAAGGAAAAGGCGGCTCCGAAAAGGATGAGGGCAGAGGGGGAAGCGAAGGGGGGCGACAAAGGGACACCAAGGAGAGAGGAGAGAACGAAGCAAAATGAGGAGGATTGGACGGTCAAAGGCGCGGAGGGAAAGGGAAAAGGAACAAGAAGAGAGGAGAGCGAGGGGAAGTCAAGGAGTGGAAGAGGAGAGCTAAAAACCAGGAGTACATATAACAGCGGAGGGGGGCCAGAGGCTGGGGCGGGAGAGGAGAAGACGAGGGCGCGGCGGGGACCGACAAAAGAAGGCGCGGCGGAGGCAGAGGGGGGGGGCGCCAGCAAATAAAACCGGCGACAAGCGAGGAGCACCGGGCGGCGCAAGAGAAAGAACGGAAGAACGCAGAAGAGGGCTTTGCAGGCAGGGAGAGAAGAGAAGAGAGCGGAGAGAAGAAAAAGACCTTGATCGAGGGGCGACGTAGAGACGATGAGGGGGAGCGGGGAAGAAAAGCGACGACGGGAACAGCCGCAACCGGCGAGAGGGGGCCGGCGGAGCGACGGGGAGGGGGGAGGAGAGAAGAGGGGCGGGGGGGGACGGGCCCAGGCGAGGGAAGGCGGGCAAACAGAAGGGGGACGGGTAGGGCAGCGGCGGGGAAGGAAAGAGCAGGAACGAGCGACCAACAAAACGGGCAGGGGCCCCAGCCCGCGAGGGGGGAGCCACAACAGGGGGATAGCGGGGCGAGCAACCAGAGGAGAAAGGCCGAAAGAAGGGCGACGCTGAAGAAGAGGGCAGGGGAGAAGAAGGGCGGAAGGAGGCGACGACGGGAGAGGCGACGGACAGAATTAAAACCATCTTTAGTCACCATTCCAGCACCCATTGAATCAAACTTAACTCCTAATATAAAAACTTCCATTCATGAGCATTTTAGAAGAATAAATAGGAGAAATTCTTAATAAACATGGGTCTAAGAATGGGGTCACAAATTATGTTCCCCTAATTAACAATGAATATATCAATAATGGGATTATAAATCAACTTTCTAAGATTGACAATCCAAAACTATTGAAATTTATCAATTCAGTATTTGACACAGGATAGTAAGTTGCATTGTATCTGGCTAAAGACGGTAAACTTAGTGCTTATTGGGAGGCAACCCAATATTTAATTTTTTTCATCTAATTTATCTTTTTAGTTTATTTTTTTTAAGATAATTTGAATAAGCTGGAGGGAGAGCTTAAATTTTCAAAGGTATGTGCTGAATAAAAAATATAGTCAGGTGTATTCTTCCATGTTCTTTATTACACCCTTTATTTTTTTTCCCCATTGAGGACAATGTCAATTAAGTTGGAGGGGGAGAAAAATAAAAATTTTAAAATTTTAAGTCCTCAAAAAAGTTAGTATTTAGTATTTAGACACCTGATTATGATTAAAAATTGAATTAAACTAAGCATTTTTAAAAGAAAATTGATGCACAGATCAGAGAATTTGTGAGATATTGAGGAATCAAGTATTAAGAAAATTCAATAAAGAGTTATGTCTAGAACATAAAAAGTTTTTTCTTGAGCATTTCTAATTTTTTCTACTAGCATCAAAGAAAAGTCTACTTTTTATGGACTTGTTAGGGTAACTATATATTTTTTCATATAAAAATTTTTTTTAATAAAATAATTTTTAAGTACTTCTCACTAAGTAACCGGGCCTCTTTGCTTGAGCAAGCATTGATTTCGCATCAAAAGGTGGGAAGGACAAAGAAGCTCATTGTAAAGCTAGTTTTAACTCGTAGCCTATTTGATTTGAGCTAGTAAGTCGGAGGGATATTCTATACCTAGTATTCTAAAGCCAACTGATTTGAAAGTCATTGACCCAAGACTCACTACATGGATCAAATAGAAAACTTAAGGGATTAAGACACTCAATAGTGGTACAATGTTAAAAAAAAATTAGTTTCCCACCGAGTAATTGGATCTCGTTGCCTAAGTAAGCAATGATATTCGCATAAAAAAGTGGGCAATGTAAAAATAAAAATCAATAAATGAAGGGTGGAATTAGCAATACACTTATCTATACGAAAGTTTAGATAAATCAGAGATAAAGGTGGGATAATTTAGAAAAAGTTCTGAAAAATTTAATGTTCTTTACTTAATTTTTCTATTGATAAGTATTAATACTCCAATGATATATCTCATTTAAGCTCTACTGAATATCAATGGCCATTTTGAAAATTGCTTAGGTAAAATTCGAAACTCTAGAGTTAAAAGATATTTAAAACTAAATTCTTTCTTTACTCGAGGACGAGCAAAACTTAAGTTGGAGGGTGTGATAAATATCATAAATTCATCAATAAAAGTATTAATTTATCAATTAATTCATATTAATTTTTAAAAATTAATGATTAATTTATATATAATTTTTAAGAAATTTATATTTTATTAATTAAAAAATAATAAAAATTAAAAAATAAAATTTTATAATCAATAGAAAGAGCTCATTTTTTTGATCACAACAAAATAAGTTTGAAGTAAAACGGAGCTAAAACGAAGAATATTTGAATTTCTAAAGATAAAAGAAAAAAATTAAATAAAAAAAGAAAAATGGCTCAGTCAGCTCTACAAGCCAAGCCAAGTCGTCAAAGCCGACTCAGCCATTGAAGCCATTAGTCAGTCCATGACCTAGGCATGGACCGCCAGCTTAGTAGAATCCGACGAATCATGGAGCGACACGTGGTGGATCTAGACCCTTAAATGGTTCACAGAAAATCCATCGTGGTCTACAAGGCAAAAAGGTAATTTTGCATCAAAGCAGTGAGCGTTGATTGGCTATGGTGTGTGGTGTGGCCAATCCATGTGGTCCATGGGAATAATAATTGCATGATCGAACGGCTGTGGTGGCTTGCGGTCAAGATCGGATGGTGGAGGGAGTTTCTCTACATCAGACTTCATGCGGATCACCATCCAACGGCAGCGCTCGATCCAGAAGATGATTTGACGATCCAAAATGCTCTTGATGGTGATCAAAACTCTCAACGCATGATTTACGGTCAGATTTTCTCCATCAATGCACGATCAGATGGCCAGAATTTAATCCGACCTGATCTGGACCGATACACATCTGATTTTGATGATTTTTGGTCCGTTGGATTTCTATCAATGGCCAGATTTCATCCAGAGTAGTAGAATTTATCTAGGATTCTTTTTAATCTAATTTTTACTCAATTTCTTTATATTTTGATGATCAAAGAGCTCCTTAGTCCCACATTGCCCAGAAGAAAACTTTCCAACCCTCCTTGCTCTATAAAAAGGACCCCAGGCCTCTAAAAATCAATATCTCCAATCAAGATAAAGCTTTGGTACAGGGTGAAGCTAGGCTATGGGTTAATGGTTGCTTCAAAGCAACGAGTGCCGAGAAGAAGAGCCGGGCTTCTACACTATCTTTCTACCAATGCTGATCCAAGATCAGAGATCAGACTATTTTATTTTATTTTTTTTAAAAATTCTATATATTTAAATTCTAAAATTTTAATTAATAAAAATTTTATTTTTTATACTTTAATTTTAATTCTTTATTTTTATTATAATTTAATTTCTATACTTTAATTATTTTTTTATTTTATTACAAGTAGATGCTAAGATCTAATTAGTGGATCTTAGTACTAAGTTTAAATTTCTGCATCTTTTAATTTTCACTTTTAATTTTCTGACTTTACTTTTGATTTCAAAAGTCAAATTCTTTTCTTTTTCTTTTCAAAAATCAAGGATTTCAAATCTAAAAATATTACCTTTCCTATGGATTCGATCTGACTCACTGCTATCTACATATTTTTAATTATTTTAAAAAGTCGGATTAAACTGATAAACACGGTGTCTTAACGACAATATCGCATTCCTATCAACAACCAATGCATATAGCATACAATGATCTACACTCGATAAGTTATCATCCTTATTAATAACTTATTATTTGATCGTGAACAATTTAAGAACCATCCGATAAATCCTCCTTTATCGATTGTTTGTGGTTCTAAGGACTTCATCATAATTTAGGAGTTTATTTAAGAAAGATAGAACTTTTATGATGAATTAGCTAAATAACTATTATTATTCGATAATTCATATACTAATTCCAATTATCTACTACTTAGATAATTGGCTTTAGGACACATTTTTCATCAACTTTCACTTGGACTAAAGCCAATCAGAACGATATCAAATATCCTATTTTCCACTTATGTTTGTAGAACTCCTTAGCTCTAAGGCCTTGGCAAATGGGTGAGTCAAGTTCTTCTTTTACATCGATCTTCTAAAGATCGACGTCACCCAAATCTAATATCTAAAGTGAAAGCGATGCAGAATATGCTGGTCCTTGGGTTCTTTAGCCTAAGTTATGGCTCCAGTGCTATGATAGGACTGGACCATTGGTGGAGGGTGCCACTCCCAACCTGCTAATGAACCTCAGCAACTATGCAGCTTACATGGCAGCATCATATGCCATGATATACTCTACATTACTAACTAAATAGGCTAAAGTATACTGCTTGGAACCTTTCCAGTAGATTGATCCTACAATTAGGGTATGATCCGACATTCTTTTGTTGTCATCTTGTTTTGATTGAAATTAAAACATCCACATATTTTAAGTCAGTACTTCTATATTTGAGTCATTGAACCTTAGTATTTTTCAAATATTTAAGGATTGTCTATATAATCTTCCAGTGGCTCTCACATGGATCAGACTGGTATCTGCTCACTACCTCTGGTGAGTATACCATGTCTGATCTTGTACATGAAGAAATAAGATGACAGCTAAATCTTTATTCCTCGTAATGTTGGAATGCCATTTTTGATTAAAAGAATTTCATCCTCAAACAACACAAGGAATAACACTATAGAACATTTTGCCCAATTACAAATGCAGGGTTTGTCTTTGTTCATAACAAAGACATACGTTCAAAATGTATGTTCAAAAAAACTAAGATAATAGCCAAATGAGCTTTACAGGTCTTTACCTTTCTGTTTGCGCTACTCTGATTCTTTGAAAATTCATTCACATCCAATGGATTTTATCTCTTCAGGTGAATCAACTAGTGTCCATATACTATTGATTTTCATGGACTTCAATTTGGATCATATGGCACTAAGCCACTTCTCAGAGTTAGACCACTACATTGTATCTCTATAGGTGATCGGATCCTTATTGTTCTCATCGACCTCAACAGGATCACCATCCCAGACCTCGATACTAAAGTATCTATCTGGCTAACACGATACTCTATCGGATCTCCTTAAAAGTGATACTTTAATGGGCTTCGGATTTGATCTGATCAAATTTGATTCTGTAGGTTTACTAGATTACGTCGGTTCTTTTCTACCCATCAAACTTTTTTAAGTTCAACTTGACAGGCATCAGTTCCTTTTCTAAAGAACTCTTTTCCAAAAGGAATACCCTTCTACTGATGAATAACTTATGTTCTTTAGTATGGTGGAATTAATAACCCTTAAATATCTATTGGATCGGGATCTAAGTTTATCTGTGTGCAAACCTATGACACAGGCTGATCAACTCCAAACCCGAAGGTGAGAGAGTCTAGGTCTATGCTGTTGACATGTGTGCCCTAGAAGCTAGAATTGGCTGACACTTATAATACACTTCTAGGAGCAAAATTATAATTTTGACTATAAATAATAAAATAGATTATTTTCTATCACAAATGTATATTTAGTATCTGTGATACATTTCTTGAGTTAATGATAATGATAATTCTTATTTTTAAGAGTTGAAAATTTAAGAAAAGAATTTTTATTATTAACTCATAAAATGCTCCTGACCATAGGATCATCATGAGGATGGTGATTGATCCAGAAGGTTGGCGTACAATCACTTCTTTATAGTAGATGAGTCTTGAGTCTACAGTGTAGAGATACCAGAGTGAGAGTACAGGTACTCATTAGAGAATGAGGGCACTGAGCGTGACCACCTCGAGCAGTCATAAGAAAGTTACCTTCTAGTCGATGACTGACTCGAAGCTGCAGTGGTATATCTGGTTCTTTGACCTGAGGTGCATCGGCGGTTCACCTTGAGGGTGTTATAGTTTGACTACACCATGACTTGGTCTCCTAGCCATTCAAAATTTTGAGGTGTATGTTGGCTATAGCATGTTCATTATAGGAATTAGATTGCACCAAGAGGGAATCTATCTATCTCGATAGATGAGGAGTAGCCCTATGATGATCATGAGAATCAAGTCGATAAGCCCATGGCCATGGCAGAGTGAAATAATAGAAAAGGTTTCTACTAAGGTTTTCACATCGAACTTGAGTCGAATGATTAAATCATGTGATAGAAATTAGGATTTGATGAGTTCACCTTAATCCTAATTTGATCGGAGCTCAAGATAAAAGAACTTAATCACACAGGTAGCTGCACCGAGAGGTTCATTTTTAGTTCTGATGGGTCCATCATATACTGCTAGGTATCATTGGTGGATTTTAGGAGCAATTAGAATGATTTAGATGATCGATCATTCTAGTTGTATGAATCAGAAGAGTTCTGATCCATCGGATGGTGTTTCGATGATGTTGATAATAGAGATCACAACATATCCCATTGTCATATAAAACTAAATGTAACTGGATCACAAAAATAAGAGTTTGGATCTGGATATCATTAATTAGACTAACCCAGTTCAATTGATTTGAATAAGATTCAATTAGGTTTAAGAAAATCATACTAGCACACGATTGAGCCTAACGTTCTCCTTTAATTATCATTAAAAGTTATCTCGACTGAGCCAAATGTGTTTGTGCTCACTCAGGCACCTTGGTCTAATTGGAGCTTGTTCAGATCAGAAAAGGATTGTCTTAATTTATAAGATAAATTAAAGACAATACCTACCATTTTCCATCACCTGCTAATTCTTGTCTTTTGATTTTGGTCAAATATTGACCTTTGATACTTAGACATCTGCCCATATGTCATGCACCCATAGGAGAGCAGATAGGAGCTTGTCCCCTTGCTAGAAAATAGAAAGAAAGGGGTGCACGCCTAGGGAGGCATGCGCCTAATGATAGGGATGCCTGGAGTCCCATACAAAGGGACTCCAGGTTGCTTCTTGGAATCAAATTAGGAGGCACTAAGGGACTCTGCTTTGACCAGTCTTGATGCCACCTAAGGATGATTAAGAGGAGCTCTCATCTGATTGGATCAGATGATTTCATCCCACTAATTAGATTTAGATTTAATTGTATGAAGCGACGTGATTGGTTAGGATGATGTGGCACTGCATGGCACAGTAGGGTCTATAAAAACCCTATCTGCGCCAAGCTTTAGAAGAGATCACCCATAGCCCATGCCACAAGGCTGCCCCTCTCCCTCCTCCATGCCATCTTCAGGTCTCCTCTCTCCTCTCCACGCCTAAGAGAATTTGGGCTTCAGTTTGGTGCGATCTAGGCAAGAGAAAGGTGACGAGAAAGGAAGAAGGCAGCACTACTGCAAGAGACGATTCTAGATCTTCAAAAGGAGTTTTGAAGGTTCTCCAAATTAGATCTAGATCTAATATTTGAAGAGATGATAAAGAGAAAGAAGATCTCCAAATCTAGCCTAAGTGGATACTGATAGAGGCCAGGCACTTGCGTGGCTAGATCTAGAACCTCAGGCAATCAGCAGGATCATCATAGGGTAATCTAATTACCCAACATAAGGTATAAAATTAAATCAGATTTAATTTACTTTTATTTTATTTTATTAGATCTATAAAATTAGATCTAAAATTTCTTAGATCTAATTTAAATTCAAAAGAGAAATTTTTAAAATATCTTTCTTGATCTAATCAAAATCTGAACGAACTTGATCCAAAAAATTAAAATTTTTCCTTCAACTGGTATCAGAGCTAGGTTCTAATAAATTATTTAGATTTGATTTAATTTAATTTTAATATAATAATTAGATGATTTTAGATGTCACATGAGATATGATTAGATTTGAAATCAAAAAAATTAAAATTAAATAATTTAGATCTAAGTTTTACAAGACGCATGACTAGTTGTAAAATAGAATTATTCTATACATATTCTTGCATGATCATAATTTAATTTGATTAAGTTATAATTTTAGATTAATTTATTTACTATTTTTTAATGTTATAATTATTATAATAAGATCTAAAAAGTAGTAAATAAAATTATTTAATTTTTGAATCATATAAGATATGATGAATGCATGTTTAGACTAGTTATAGAATAGTTCTACATAATTATCTAGATTAGAATTTATTTTGATGCGATCAATTTAAATTTAACTTTTTAGATAAATTATGAGATAATTTAGATCTAAAAATATGCATGATATGATACATGAGGTGTATGCAAAATATGTATAAAGTTAGATCAATTTTTATATATGAGATATATGATGTAGATCTAACTAGTTTTGTAGATTTATATTTCTGATTAAGGCATTTCCTTGGTCGTCTGGTCATAAGAACAAAGTAGGGTTTAAATACCCTCTTCTCCAATTCAATGGGATGTTTTTATGATGTGTAGGGGTGCTGCGCATTCGTCCTTAATCAAAAATTAAGAACTTATTTTCTGCAAAATTCTAGATCCTGAAATCCTAGAATTTTATTTATATGTTTTATTTGTGAACCCTAAATTTAATTAAGAATTAAGATTATAAAATATATATTAGATATAAAATTGAGAATTTTAAATCTAAGACATATTCATAAAATTGGGTTCGGGCTTGGATAGCTCAATTAGGTCTAAGCAGTTGATCAAACCGAATCAAGAGTTGGTTAGATGGGATCAACAGTGCTTAAATTGACCAGCCTAATAGGATTAAGTCTGGGTCAAGATCGAGTCACGTGAGTGATCGATCAAGCTAAGACCTAATTAGGCTCAGTGGTTAGAGTCTGGATTGTAGGCTAATCTGATTGGTTCTGGCTCAATAATTTGGTGTCTAAGGTAAGTCTGGCAGATACGATCGATTGATTTTTAATTAGAAGCTACTCGACTCAAATGCATTCTCATCGAGTTAATGACATATCCCTTCCATTGGTCTCACTTACCTGGCCATATTTGTTGGCTCAGTCCTGATCTGAGGTGGTCAATAATTTGAGCTAATCTATGCCACTAGGTTAGTCATAATGGTTATGACTATGTCAAATCTAGTTTAATGAGACCTAAATAAAATCTCCTTAAGAAAAGATTAAGTCTAAGATCTTCCACCATTGTAGATGTGCGGACTCTTTTCGAGTTGATTGTTCTCGGACTGATTACTACGTGGTTCAGTTGCAACTCGAAAAGATGCACACCATCATCTATTACGGCACTTGGATGCTAACGGGCTGGACGGATGGATTGGGCTTAAATACTTCTAGATACGACTGAGAGACTCAATTACGGACCAAATCCTGTGGCAAAATGGTGGGTCTGACTTACACTATGGATCAATATTCCGGGCATGGTGAGATTCCATGGATATTACGAACCAAGTTATGGCGGTGCATCATGACTTAGGAGACATCAATGAACTAAGAGTGTTTCACTCATTGTTACATCCATCACCACCTAACTGGTTAGTGAGGTGACTGACGTCAGTTGGTGGGACCGCACCCACCTACCTAGATCAATAATCATGACACGACTTTTTGCATCTCTACCAGAGGGAGTGGTACGGGATCGAGAAAACATACGTGAAAAGCTAATTTGTTTTAAAATAAAGACTTCTACACATAAACTTG
The DNA here is from genome assembly GCA_006176705.1 of Cocos nucifera. Taxonomy (NCBI): domain Eukaryota; kingdom Viridiplantae; phylum Streptophyta; class Magnoliopsida; order Arecales; family Arecaceae; genus Cocos; species Cocos nucifera. The sequence goes on from QRFJ01001443.1 coordinate 181,111, forward strand.
GGTTAAGTCTTAATTTACAACATCTACACAAGAACACTTTGACCTCTATAGAAACACAATGTTGCATCCACATCACTAGCCGTATCCTACGACAACTACCCAACGACTGACCGAACTAATTATACAGGATTGGCTCAAAAACACTTCAAAAACATCACTTTTGGGTTTAGAGAGTTAACTCACTGTATTTGGACCCAACGACCCTCCCACTCTTAACCCAGCTCACTCATCCGCTGAACAGAGAAGCATCTCTTAAACAGGTGGATGGATGACAGATAATAGGTCAGAATACTACACATGTTGGGCTCGATGTCTGATAAGCTTCCCAGTGCCAACATGACAGATATCAACGACCTGTCCATCAAACTATTGGCTCAACCTACAAGACGACTATTTGGTAACCACAAGTCGGTAGCCACAGTATCAAGTTCACTTACACACCGAACTACTTCACAGCTTAACAATACATGAGGATAGTCAGTCCAACGACATCATTGTCTGATGATCGATCAAGGCCTGGAAAGAGCTTAACGAAAGCTGGAGTGAAGTTGGACCTGGATCTATAGAATGATACATAACTTCTACACATTCTTTGAACCTGATGAAATTATACGACAGTTCATCATGAACTATCATCTGCATAACACCTTCAAAAACTTTTCTGACCCGAGCTTTATAACCCATCTGGGTTACTGCTGAGCTTTTTCAGAAAAGGGTTCTTAAAGGTCTCAGTGCTTTGCTATGTATTGGACGTTCTTCCAAGACAAAACAGTCTTTTGGAAAGAGAAGAAAGTCTAGTGACAAAAGCAGACAGGTGGAAGGAGGAAACGAAGAAAAACGGTAGAGCTGAACACAGACAGGCAGCCTGACAAAGAAACAGTATTTCTATGCATATTGAATGACACCACTGGACAGCAGAACTGCCCTAACTTACCTGGCCACCTGAACGAATAACGGAGGTAGGTCCTATCTACGAGGTATGCTCGTTACTGAGTCTAACATTATGGTTTCTTCTCATCCAGTTGGGTGCATTGACCTCTGGTTCTAAGTGCTCATTAATGACTTTCCTATGCACGGGTCTTGAGGACTAGTAGGAGGCTGAGGGATGGTGAGTGATCCTGCACATCAGAAATGGACGCCAAGACGTTGCTAAAACTTGTGGCGTGGGACACACTACGCCTTCTTCCGACTACCATCTAGTTTCAGCTCAGTATTAAACAGACTGTTACTTATGTGCCCCTGCCGCAAGCAGGACATTTGATTTCATATTTCACTGCCTAGCACAAAACGGCTATGTAATTAGTTCTTACACGGACCAATTTAACTTCTTTAATGACAGACACTACAAATTGCAAGTAGTTTCCTTAGAATTACATGGTCCTTTAGTACTACGTTACATATTGATTATCTATTTTAACACTCGACGCAAAATACTGAACGCCATGAAATGACCCTAGGGATACGTCCTACAATGACTACGGGTATCTATGGCACCTACGAACTAGGTCATATAGTACAAAGATACGGGTTAAACAATTACGAGAAAAATCACGACCTTATTGACGTCTGTGACTTTCGAGTCATACTCCACATTTATGGAAGTCTTTGTCTCATGGGCAACAATGACTAACACGCTTTCCTTTTATGGGACCTGGAAACAATGGCCACTGGATCTCTTGGCCCTAGTACAACTACTGATGGGCAGCCATTTGATGTGCCTGCTACGGACAACTTTAAACCTATTTCATATAACTCTTGTATTGACTGATTATCTAGGTATAGGTACATGTGTATCATTAACTGAGAACACAAGTCCTGAAGACTTTTACAAACAAGTTCACAAAAAAACATTCAGACATGAAGTAGAAAAGCAAACCTAGAAAATCCATTAACGTTCTTTCGATCAACGACTGAGACACGTGACATACCTTAAAGTCGAAAATTCTTGGACCTAAATCTCAAGAACAACATGAACATAAGTCCTCTCACAATGGACTCCACCTGGAACACTCAACTCAATGAACATTTAAACTGGAGGAACCCGCCCTAATACGATATGGTCGACTCACATGGACTGCAGCGTTATACGACCCTCTGATTTTCTTTAACGAACCACAGTTTTGTTACACTGCAATATTATTTACTGAACTAGGTCCTTCCTCTACAATTGTTCTTACACATTGTTAATGAGATATGGCATGGTAAAAGAAACCAAGTCTGAAGTCAACTCTAAACAATTTGGGACTTGTTGCAGCTCACTGTCAAAGAGTCTGAAGGAAATCCTGACTTTCCCAATCCAGGTTCGTCCAGATCTGAATTATATCAACGACGATATATTTCAACAATTTTCTCTTGACTCTCCAACTCAGACTCTGATCACATTTTCAAAGACGTCTGATTCTTACTGTATTTTAGATAACATAAAATAAACAACTAAGATAAATTACGAACCTCACACATTTAATTTTACCCTGATTTGGTACACTCTATAACCCTGTAATTATCCTGATGCAATGCGGACAGGTTCTGGATCTTACGCCACGCAAGCGCTGGCCTCTACCGGTACTCTACTCGGGTTAGAAATCTGGAGAAAATCTTCTTCTCTACTCACAACTCCAAAAACTCAGATCTGGATTTGACTCTGGAGGTCTTCAAAAGCTCTTTGAAGATCTGGCCAGTCGTCCTTTTGCAGCAGCGCAGCTTCTTGCTTTTGAATCGCCTTTCCCTTGACTGAATCGCAACAACCAATCCAAAAACACACCTTTTGGACACTGGAGACAACGGGGAGACAGAGACACTATGGCATGGAGACAGGAGGGGAGAGGCAGCCCTTGGGCGTGTCCTAATAGCACTTCACTCCTAGACATTAGGGTTGGGCGCAGGGTCTTATTACATAACCTCTTGTGATCCAACCTCCTCTTGCTCTCAACCAATCACAACCTCCATTTGTGACAATCACGATCCTAACAATCTGATTGGTTGAAAAAGAGACCCCTGGACTTCCTCCTTCACGAGGGCGCATAACGACCAGTCAACTGGACTTCTTAGTAAACTCGAATTGGAATCCAAAAAGGACGGTGGAGTCCTTGTCACACACACGGAACTCCTTGGCGCCTCCTACTTGGGCTCACGCCACTATTGGCGTGCGCCCTTTCTCCTTGCCAGGTTCTGGCACGGGGACAGGCCCCCACCAGCTCTCCAGATAGTGCATGACACTGTGGTCACAAAGTCAAAGGGTGAATGGTTCAACATTGACCAGTCTAAAGGTACGACTTTTGACCACAAGTCAGACACACACGAAATGGCAGGTGAGCCAAAAACTGGCAGTAATGTCCTTACGCAACATACAGACAACCCTATTCTGACTTGGACAACCCTCCCAGTCAGACCATATGGAACACGGCCTCTGACTGACGCACAAAACTCCTTTGGCTCAACGTCGGACAACCTTATTTGTGACTAAGTAACGAAGACACGTTACGGTTCAACTCGAGTGCTACGCACATTTCATTGACACCAATTGAATCTCATTCACGATCAACTTGAACTAACGATCAGTTGCAACTTGACTGAAATCACCAAATTCACAAACCCGTTGTTTGTGTGACCCACGTTAGTTCAGTTCTACTACTGGTAATGGGACTTATGTCATGATCTCTATCATACAGACCACTCAATCGAAACTACCTTTCGATGGAGTC
>QRFJ01001444.1:0-66727 GCA_006176705.1 Cocos nucifera
GACATTCAAGGCTAGACTGGTGGCAAAAGGTTATAGTCAACGTGAAGGCATTGACTATCAGGATACCTTTTCCCCAGTAGCTATGCTAAAATCCATCCGCACATTGCTTGCTGTTGCAGCCTATTTCGATTATGAAATATGGCAAATGGACGTGAAAACGGCATTCCTAAATGGATATCTTGAGGAAGATATCTATATAGAACAGCCACTAGGTTTCACATCCAGTGATACTGATCACAAGGTTTGCAAGCTGCAAAGGTCCATATATGGACTTAAGCAAGCATCTCGGAGCTGGAACACTCGTTTCAATGATGTGATCAAAAAGTTTGGTTTCATCAGAAATGAAGAGGAACCATGTGTTTTCAAAAGGGTCAGTGGGAGCGCTGTTGTCTTCCTCGTATTGTACGTGGATGACATCCTCCTTATTGGGAATGATATTCCCATGTTGACATCAGTCAAGATGTGGTTGTCCAAGGAATTCTCCATGAAAGACCTAGGTGAAGCATCCTTTATTCTAGGAATTAAGGTCTATAGGGATAGACCGAATAGGATGCTAGGACTTTCACAGAAGATGTACATAGAGGAAGAACTAAAGAGGTTTAGTATGGAAAACTCTAAGAGGGGATTAATACCCTTCAGACATGGTATTCATCTTTCCAAGAAGATGTGCCCCAGCACACCTGAGGAAATAGAATGCATGAGCAAGATCCCTTATGCTTCTGCAATAGGGAGCCTCATGTATGCCATGCTATGTACACGACCTGATATAGCCCATGCTGTGAGTGTCACAAGCAGATATCAGTCAAATCCAGGTGAAGAACACTGGACTTCTGTGAAATGTATCCTTAAGTACTTGAGAAGAACTAAGGATATGATGTTGGTCTTTGGTAATGGAGAACTCCAAGTTCAAGGATATACAGACTCGGACTTCATGTCCGATATAGATGATCGAAAGTCGACATCTGGCAGACTGTTTGTGCTGGAAGAGTTCCAAGCAAATGGTGATACCACCCCATCCACGATTACCTCAAAAAGGGTTATGTCGAGGTTAAGAGAGTCGACTCCGCAGATAATGTGGCAGACCCACTTACAAAGCCGTTGGGACAATAGAAGATCGAAGCCCACCTTGAGAAGATGGGACTTAGACTTGTAGCCAATTGGCTTTAGGACAAGTGGGAGATTGTTAGATATATGTGCCCTAGAAGCCAGAATTGGCTGACACTTGTAATACACTTCTAGGGGCAAAATTATAATTTTGACTATAATTAATAAAATGGGTTATTTTCTATCACACCTATGTATTTAGTGTCTGTGATACATCCTTTGAGTTAATGGTAATGATAATTCATATTTTCAAGAGTTGAAAATTTAAGACATGAATAATCATTATTAACTCATAAACAGCTCCCGACCATAGGATCATCACAAGGATGGTGATTGATCCGGAAGGTTGGTGTACGATCGCTTCTCTTTAGTAGATGAGTCTTGAGTCTACGGTGTGGAGACACCAGAGCGAAGAGTACAGGTACTCGTTAGAGAACGAGGGCACTGAGCGTGACCACCTCGAGTAGTTATTAGGAAGTCTACCTTCTCGTCAATGACTGACTCGATGCTGCAGTAGTGTGTCTGGTTCTTTGACCTGAGATGCATCGGCAGTTCACCTTGAGGGTGTTATAGTTTGACTACACCATTACTCGGTCTCCTAGCCATATGGAACCCTGAAGTGTATGTTGGCTATAGCATGTTCATTGTAGGAACTGGATGGCATCAAGATGGAATCTATCTACCTCGGTGGTAGAGGAGCAGCCCTATGATGAATCATGAGAATCAAGTCCAGAAGCCCATGGCCATGGCAGAGTGAAATAATAGAAAGAGTTTCTATTTAGATTTTCACATTGGACTCGAATCGAATGATTATATCATATGACAGAGACTAGGGTTTGACGAGTTTACCTTAACCCTAATCTGATCGGGGCTCAAGATAGAAGAACTGAATCACACAGGTAGCTGCACCAAGAGGTTCGCATTCAGCTCTGATGGGTTGCCACCATATACTGCTAGGTGTCACTGGTGGATTTTGGGAGCAATTAGAATGATTTAGATGATCGATCATTCTAGCTGTTCGAATCAGAAGAGTTCTGATCCATCGAAAGGAGTTTCGATGATGTCGATGATAGAGATCATGACATATCCCATTACCATACAGAACTGAACCTAACTGGGTCACACAAACAAGGGTTTGAATCTGGTGATCATTAATTGAACTGATCTAGTTCAATTGATCTGAATGAGATTCAATTAGGTTCAAGGAAATCGTGCTAGCACTCGATTGAACCTAACGTTCTTCTTTTGCTATCATAAATAAGTTGTCCTGTCTGAGCCAAAGGAGTTTGTGCTCAATCAGAGGCCTTCATATGGTCTAACTGGAGGTTGTCCAAGGTTAGAGAAGGTTGTCTTATTTTATAAAGATAATGACCTGCCATTTTTGGTCACCTGCCATTTCTTGTTCTTTGACTTTGGTCAAAAGTTCTACCTTTGACTGGTCAAACGTTGACCATTGACCCTTTGACTTTTGTCCATGTGTGTACATGCACCTATTGGAGAGCTGGTGGGGGCCTTGTCCCCCTGCCAGAACCTGGCAAGGAGAAGGGCGCACGCCAAGGGTGGCGTGAGCCCAAGTAGGAGGTGCCCTAGGAGTCCCTTGTTGGACAAGGACTCCATCTCCTTTTTGGATTTTCCAATTAGAGTTCTTCTAAGAACCAACTTTGACTGGATCTTAGGCACCCTCTAAGGAGGAATCCAGGGGACTTCTATTCCCACCAATCAGATTTAGATCTGATTTCACAAAGGGTTGTGATTGGTTGGGAATAGAGACCCCTGGATTCCTCCTTAGAGGATGCCTAAGATCAGTCAAAGTTGGTTCTTAGAAGAACTCTAATTGGAATCCAAAAAGGATGGTTGTGATTGGTTGGGAAGGAAGAGGAGTTGGATCACGCTTAGTCTATAAAGAAAGACCCTGCGCCCAACTCAGATTCTAATGCTAATGCAATTCAATTGAGAAACCCCACATGCCCCAAGGCTGGCCTCTCCCCTCCTCCTCCATGCCATAGCCCATCTTCTCCCCTCTGCTCTCCACGTCCAAAAGGTGTTTTGGACTCTTGGTTGGTGTGATTCAGATCAAGAGAAAGGCGATCAGAAAGCAAGAAGGCTGCGCTGCTGCAAAAGGACGACTGCAGATCTTTAAAAGAGTTTTGAAGATCCTCCAGATAAGATTCAGATCTAATTTTTGGAGGTGTGATAGAGAAGAAGAGGATCTCCAGATCCAACTCGAGTGGATACCGATAGAGGCCAGGCGCTTGCATGGCTAAGATCCAGAACCTTCCGCTGCAATCAGGATCATCTACAGGGTAATAGGATTATCCAAATCAGATAAATTAAATTTGATTTAATTTATCTTATTTTATTTTATTTATTAAAATAATAAGAATCAGATCTGAAGCATATCAAGATCTGATTAGGATCAAGAGAAAAATTTTTTTGAAATATATCTCTTGATCTGATCAGATCTGAACGAACCTGGATCGAAAAATCAGGATTTCCCTTCACTACGACGATAGTTCTGAGCAGTCGTAGGCGCAATAATCGATATCAAACCAATACCAATTGTTCCAATAGAGCTATCTTGTAATTGTAATTAATTTATTAATGAATAAAATAAATATTTTGGCATTTTCATCATAAGGTATACATCTTTTAACAAATTTTATTATTGTGATGAAGTCCTTAAGACTATTTAGTTTTGATAAAGAGAGAATTTATCGATTAGTCTTTAAAACTATTCACGATCAAATGATACAATGTTAATTAGGATGATAGTGTTTATCGAGCATAGGTCATTGTATACCATATAGGTTGATTGTTCTCTTAACCAAAGAGTATGGAGACACTGGTATAGCATACAAGTGAGATTTAAGGATACATTGTCACAGAACGTGACCAACTTCAGAGCATTCTGCTATCGAGAGTTGCTTTGATGGGATATAAGTATAAGTATCCCTTAGACCTGAGATCATCATAGTGGCTTGCAAGCAACTCATTGTGCTTTGGTACCGAACTAACTGAATTTCTAATTCAGTGATGGAAGATTTTTGGGCACAGTCAAGTACTTATGAAGTCAGTGAGTAATCAAGATGGGATTGACCACTCCAAGGGTTGGAGAAGAATGCATCATTATATTTTAATATAGCAAAAGCCTTGGCCATGGTAATACATGAGATGGATTTGATATTTTGAAATACAATGTGGATGATCTAATCAGGATTGATAGTTAAACTTTGTGGTGTCCTTCGAGCATTTTGGTCAAAGGGATGAATTATATGGAAACTATATCCACTTGGATTCTAAGGATGTTGTTCTACATATTCGACCTATCCGACCGTCGGATACCATTGTTAGATGATTATTTTGATTGGTACAAAAATTTATTTCTATGCTACTGGCTTAGGTTCAGACCTATGGGGTCATACACATAAGAGTTCTCAATCTAATTGCATGGTTGATTGATGATTAAGAATCGTTTTAGGATCAAACATTCAATACGATTGATGTTTGATCTGGTGCAAGTGTTGCAGAAGGATCAATTAGCAATTTGATTGCTACTTAGCTTAATTTGATTAAACCAGAGGATTGAGATTAATTTTAATTAAATATAATTAAATTATATTTAGTTTGAGCTTGATTGGATCAAGTCAAATTGGTTTGTTGGATGAGCCAATTGCAAAGAAGAACTAGTCCTAGTTCAATTAGGACTTGTATCAACCCAATTTTTAATTTGATTAAAAAATTAAATGAAAATTATATTAAATTTAATCTAATTTAATTATGAGATTAGTTGGACTAAGACTTAATCTAATTGGATTAATTAAATTCTAATTTAATTTGGTCCAAGGATTAAGTTGGACCAAGTCAAACTAGGATTCCTAGTGAGACCAGACTCTTATTTCCATGCGCCATCCTAATTCCCAATGCCCATGTTTTTTTTCTTTGGATTTTTTCATGAAAATCTTCTCTCCTAGGCCTTCACGCATGCTCCATCTCCTCCCTATCTTTCTTACATGAAAATTAAAGTGGACCAAGTCAAATAAGGGTGTTATGGTTTGAATTCAAACTCTATTTGATAGAGTTTGTTGCAATCAAAACTCTTCCCTTATGGCATAAATTTTATCCAAATTTTTCTGAGATTTTCATGTGTTTTAGAGGAGCTTTTGTGTGACAAAAATAGGTGGTCCATGTAGGAAAAAAAAGGTAGCTGCACCTAAGAGTTGGGCGCCCCAAGTCTAGCTCTTTTTGGATATCACTTGACTTGATATTTGACCTAGTCAAGGATTCCTCCATATATTTCAATATAAAAGGTTTTTTGATATGGCTTTTAGACTTGAGAGGGCTATTGGGTTGCAGAATAACCTGGAGAGAAAAGCTTAGGCATGGGAATTGTATAGGTACTAATCAAGGTGCTTTGGTGAGAGAAGAAAGAAGAAGAAGAGGGTCTTCTTCTAGGATTTTTCTTCCACTCCTATTCCTCCATCTTTGTGAGTATTTGAGAGGTGTCTCAGCATCATGAATCATCTTCCTTGACTTCTAAAAGTTGAAGAGTTCAAGCTTGAATAAAGAAAGATCTAGATCAACTATCGAAGAAGGATCAGCACAGTACTAGCAATACTATGCTGATTTCCATGCATTAGTCTTTAGATTTACGATCGATGGCTCGTGTGGACAAATTGTAGAGGCTAGATGCTTGTGTGGCTCGGAGCAACCATCTCAGGCCCGGATCAGTGAGTTAAGAAACTCAAGATTCAAAGGTAAGGATGATCTAATCTTCTTATTACACATCTAGTTTAAATCTAGTGTAGATCTACGTTGATGTGATCAACAATTTTCTCTTTTGATATATTTAATTTTCTGATTTAATATCATGCTCAGATCATGTAATGGGATCCTAGATCTAGGGCTTTTCATGTTATATTGTTCATAAATTAATGTGATTAACTCATTTCTTCCACTGTAATTTTAAAAAAGTTTCAAAAACTAACCCTAGAACCCTAGATCGGTTCCTTCATCGATGGTTGATGGAAGACTTTAAATTGATTTAAACATCCAGAGCATGATCCAATGGCCAAAACTCCTCCATCAAGCTTGATCGAATGGCCAGAAGCCATTTCGACTTGATCTGGATTGATAAAAAAGTTTTTTTGGTATTTTTTTGAACCATTGGATTCCCATCTAATGGTCAGAAGATCAGAACTCATAGAAGACCCTATTTAACGCAACCCAAGCAGTATTTTAAATCGATCTACACTTAGAATCCTTCACATATGCTGATCAACACACTATTTTAGTTCCATACTGACTGACAGTAAAGGATCCTCCTTTCCAACATCTATTTAAAGAGCCCAGGCCTCTAGAATTCAAGCATCTAATCAGAGAGAAGCCATGGTACAAGGTAGAGCTAGGTTTTTGATTGAAGGTTGCTTCGAGGCAGATGGTGCCAAGAGAAAGAACTTATCTTCTATGCCATCTCCACACCTGCATTGATCCAAGATCAAGATCATTGTTCTAGCTTTTATTTCTTTTCTTTTCTTTTCAATTTCTTGTATTTAAATTCTAAATTTTAATTTTAATATAAAATTTATTTTTATACTCTTTAAATTTTAGTTCTTTATTTTAATTGCTCTTTATTTTTATTGCAAGTAGATGCTATGATCTAAATAGTAAATCTTAGTACCAAGTTTATTTTTCTGTATTAATTAATTTTTATAATTTTATTTTTTAACTTTAATTTTATTTTAAAATTTTTTAATAAAAATTAAAGATTTCAAATCAAAGCACTATCTTTCCTATGGATTCGATCCGACTCGCTACTTTCTACATATTTTTAATTAATTAAAAATTAAAATTAAACTAATAAATATGGTATTTTAATAACAACATCATGTTCCTATGATTGGCAATCCATAATAACCATGTTTTAGCCTATCGTGGCAAACCAAAATAACTGTGCTTCTGTTTGCCATGGCAAACCAAGAATAACCATGCTTCTACTCATGGTGGCAAACCAAGAAAATCCATATTTCAACCCATGGTGGCAAACATAAATACCACATATTTGCCCGTGGTGGGGCTATTCTCGGCAACATATTTTTATATATGATGAACTATTCTCAGTACCATGTATCTGCCCATGGCCGGCTATTCTCAGTACCATGTATCTATCCATGGTGGGCTATTATCAGTGCCATGTTTCTACCCATGGTGGGGCTATTCTTAATTTTACATGGCTAGTCTAAATATCCCTTTCTTGATCATTAATTTAATAAATCTCAGTTATGCCAGAAAAATATTGTATATATTATATTCTTTCAAATTTTTCAGTAGCCGATATCACAATACAAAATATCCAAAAAACCATCGATGTTTGATATGATATGAAAAATACAACTAATCATTCTAATAATCATAAAATAAATAGGAGCCATGAGAAACCAACAATCATGCAAAGCAAAAATAAATATATATACCGGTGTTCATATCCAAGAATCCTTACCTCTACCGATGGTTAACTTAACCATAATAATCGATGATCTTCTTGATCTAGGAACTCAAAAATAAGGTATTCCTCTCAATACCTTATGTAAATAGTCACACCTCTACATGATCAGGATCAAACATAAAAATCATATGTGGAAAAATTATAGATAAACAACTAAACATGTTAAGTCCAGGACCTCTCCCAGGATCAATCAATTGATCTAAGTTATCTAAATATTTGGACCCTCCACTAGTCCATAAGATATGTAGAGAATGAAATCTATGAAGAGAGAGAAGAAATCTAGAAAAAGAATCTTCTAGAGAGAGAAAGTAGAGAGAAAAGATAGTGAGAGGAGGGAGGGAAGGGAGAGAAACTCTCTCTCTCTCTTTCTTTTCCATTTCTTTTTTTTCCTCCTCTCTATCTTTTTCTCAATTTTTTTTTATTGAAATAAAAGAAGAGAGCCAACCCACCTCCAACAGCCATGGCCCCCTCTCGCAACACCATAGGCAGCTTCGATAGGGGTGGCTCTTATTGTGACAAGAGCTCACTATAAAAAAAATAAAGTATTAGCGATGGACATTAGCAATGATATTTTTGCCATTATTAATAATGAGTATTGGTGAATGAATTAGCAATAGTAATTTTGCTATCTCTAATAACACTTTTTATCGAAAGTTTTAGCGATGAAAGTTTAGCCATCGCTAATAGTTATTAGTGATGGAATTAGTGATGGAACTAGTAATGGTTGTGCCATCATTATATATATTAGTGATAGTATTAGAGACGGCAACTAGCTATTGCTAATACTAAATAATTTTATTTTTTTGATTAAATTTTATTATTATTAGTGACAGTAGATAATTATTAGAGACAATCTCTTGCCATCACTAATAAAAAGTAATTTTATTTTTTTAAAATTTAGTTGTAGGATTATTAGTGGTAAAATTATGTTATTAGTGATGAAAAAAGCTATTGCTAATATTAATAATTTAAAAAAAAATATTTAATTTTTTTAATTATTTTTTTAAAAATTATTAGCGATGGCTAATTTAGCTATCACTAATAGCCATCGATAATTAATTAATTTAATTATAATTATAATTATTTTTTAAAATTTTAAAATTATTAGCAATAACTTTTTCATCGCTAATATGGTATTAGTGATGGCAAAACCACTATTGCTAATTTTTATTTTTTTTATTTTTTTTAATTATAATATAATTTTAAAATTTAAAGTCTATCTTCACTGTTCATTATCTAAATATTTGTCGTTAAAGTATCACTACAAAAAATTGCCTTGATCTGATAACCTTAGCTATGTCGATGAATAAAATTTAATTTCGATAGCCATGAACAACTGCATGATGATCTAATAGATAAAGATCATCAATGGATTCAAAAACTTGCAATGATGATTTCAATGATATTTATAGCACACCATCAAAATTTTACTTTAATCAGATATCATTATCATGATCAATTTAGCATGAAATAATTTAGTTCGTTAAATAAAAAATGAGTGATCTTTGCTACTACTTTAATTATTTGCATAGTAGTGATCATAAAATTCAAACCATGAATATATGAACGATCCAAAACTATATGTCTCCTGATACTTACTCTTAAAGTTCTTAAGTAATTATACTTGTGCTTTTGTAAGATCTGCTTAACGTGGATGGTTCATGTTAGTGCAAAAAATGGTTGGATGTCGGAGTTCGCTGAAGTTGAGAAGATGAGGTCACCAATGTGACCTGCAAGATAAAGTTTAGATCGAAGGTGGGTGGCTTCGATAGGATTCTCTGATGGTCAAATTAGTTTCTTCGCCAACAAAATGGAGAGCTTAGAGAAGAAAACATATCTGGAGGATCTCTTTTATAGGTAGAGCTCGTAGCAGAATGATAGTGATAGTTATAACAGAATATTGGTAAATCATTTGACCACTAAGAATTTGTTATGGAGAGTGGGCTATCGTTTGTCACGACTTGCTGACGTTGGGTTTCATTTGTTAGAGTTTGAATGAGATTGGAGACATCTGTGCTTAGTAGTAGGTGGTTCATGTTAGGGATGGAGAACTCGAAGTCGGACTCACCAAACTTGAAGGTCAGCTTTCAAGTAGTAGATGGCGGACTTGTGGTTGGATTTTGCTGGGACTGCCTTTGATAGCCTTCAAGAACTCAATCATCTTTAAGGACGGCCAAGAGTAGGGGTGGACATTCGAACTAGTGACCAAAGAGGAGATAATAGGATCTTCAATGAGGACTACGATCGGTCTTTCTTGAAGGAGTTCAGTCGGGACGTTAGAGGTCCAAGATCGATTGGAAGCTAAGATGGGTGAGTGTTTAGACTTAAAGCTTCTCGTTGGTGCTGCTCTAACTAATTTTAGAAGTTCGGCCACCTTCAAGCTTGGCTAAAGATGGACATCAACATTGTTCCGGGGAGCTGAAGGTTAGAAAGGATGATGGATTCTTTGATTAGAACCACGATCATACCTTATGGGCAGAGTTCAGACTTATATTACTGGCAAAGTCCTTTTGCTGACTCAAGTTTGTCTGATTGAGGTCCTTAGTGCAGGAGTGCTAAGGTTTGTTATTCATAAAGTAGAGTAGAAATGTTCGGCTGGAGAGAAATTCATTGAACAAGAGTTGTTCACTCATTGGCTAACCCATCACCAATAACTGTTAGGTGAGGTGATGAGTCAGTTGGTGGGACCGCACCACCCAGTAGAAATCAGTAATCGTAGAAATATTCGCATCTCTATAGAGGGAGCATAGAGATCTGAGAAAATAGTGGAAGCTAATTTGTTTTAAAATAAAATTTCTAAACAAATTGGTTAAGTCTTAGTTACAATATCTAACTAGAAACTTTGACTCTCTACAGAAAGATGTCTGCATCCAATCAACTAGCACGAATTCTAGAAACCCATAGACTGACCGGACCAAATTACAAGGATTGGCTCTGAAACTTCAAAATCATTTTGAATTCTGAGGAGTTAACTCAAGTATTGGACCAGGGCCCTCCCACCTTACCAGCTCGCCCATCCGCTGAATAGAAAGCATCTCTGGATAAGTGGACTGATGAAGATAATAAGGCCAGATACTACATGTTGGGCTTGATGTCTGATGAGCTTCAGTGCCAACATGAAGATATCAGAACTGCTCGCCAAATGTTGGCTCACCTACAGGAGATGTTTGGTGAACAGAGTCGCGCAGCCAAGTATCAAATCACTAAACAACTTTTCAAGGCTAAGATGCATGATGGACAGTCAGTCCAAGATCATTGTCTGATGATGATCAAGGACTTGAAAGAGCTTGAGAAGCTCGAAGTGAGGTTGGACTTGGATCTGCAGAATGATATAATTCTGCAATCCTTGACTGATGCGTATGGGCAGTTCATCATGAACTACCATATGCATAAACTTCAAAATTCCTTGGCTGAACTTATGAACATGCTGGTTACCACTGAGCTTTCCATGAAAGGATTCTAAAGGCTCAGTGCTTGCTATGGAATGGACTTCTTCCAAGAGAAAGTCTTTTGGAATGAAGAAGAAGTCTGTGAAAAAGCAGAAGGATGGAAGGAGGAAAGAAGAAAAAGGACAGAGCTGAAAAAGAAGGCCGCTGACAAAGGAAAGTATTTCCGTTGCAACAATGATGGCCACTGGAAGCAAAACTGCCCTACTTACCTGGCCACCCTAAAGAAGAAGGAGGCAGGTCCTTCTGGATATATGCTCGTTATTGAGTCTAACCTTACGATTTCTTCTGCATCCAGTTGGGTGCTTGACTCTGGTTCTGGTGCTCACTTGTGCTACTTCTATGCAGGGTCTTGAGGATAGCAGGAGGCTGAGGGATGGTGAGATGATCCTACGCATCGAAAATGGAGCAAGAGTTACTGCCATGGCCGTGGGAACATACCCTCTTCGACTACCATCTGGTTTAGACTTAGTATTAAAAGACTGTTATTATGTGCCTGCAGCAAGCAGGAATTTGATTTCTATTTCTTGCCTTGCATTAGAAGGCTATGTAATTAATTTTCTTAAGGACCATTGTAACATTATGTATGAAAGAAATAAAATTGCAAGTGGTTTTCTTATTAACGGTCTTTATCAGTTACATGTTGATGTATCTATTTCTAATTTCGAGCAAAATGTGAATGACATAAAATCAAAACGTCCTAGGGATAGTCCTAATAATAGGGATCTATGGCACCTAAGATTAGGTCATATAGCAGAAGACGGGATTAACAAATTAGAGAAAACCAGGCTATTGAGTCCATTGACTTCTGAGTCATATCCAATCTATGAATCCTATCTTCATGGCAAAATGACTGAACTCCCTTTTGCAGGTCATGGGAAAAGGGCCACGGACCTTCTTGCCCTAGTACATCAGACGTGTGTGGTCCATTTGATGTGCCGGCTAGAGGCAACCTTGTCTACTTCATAACCTTTATCGTTGATTCATCTAGGTATGGGTATGTGTATCTTATGAGATACAAGTCTAAAGCTTTTGAAAAGTTCAAAGAATTCAGACATGAAGTAGAAAAGCAAACTGAAAAATTCATTAAGGTTCTTCAATCAGATCGAGGAGGTGAATACCTTAGTCGAGAATTCCTAGACTATCTCAAGAAAAATGGCAGTCTCTCAATGGACTCCACCAGGAACACCTCAACTCAATGGGGTTTCAGAACGGAGGAATCGGACCCTATTAGATATGGTTCGATCTATGATGAGCTTCACAGACCTCCCTAATTTTTTTTTGGGGATACTGTTTGTTAACTGCAATATACTTACTAAATAGGGTTCCTTCTAAAACCGTTCCTACCACACCGTATGAGATATGGCATGGTAAGAAACCAAGTCTGAGTCATCTCAGAATTTGGGGTTGTCCGGCTCATGTCAAAAGACAACAAGCGGACAAGTTAGAGTTTAGGTCCTTCAGAGCTCGATTCATAGGATATCCTAAAGAGTCATTAGGATACTATTTCTACATTCCAGAAGATCACAATGTGATTGTGAGTCGACATGCCATCTTTCTTGAAAAATAGTTTATTCAAGATAGCGGCATTGGAAAGCAGATCAAGCTTCGATGAGAAAGTCTCACAAGAGCAACTGAGCTAAGGACCAAATGGAACCAAATCAGGTTGAGCCAATAAGATACACTACCTCCTCCACCTCGTAGATCGGAAAAGAGTTTTCCCATCCCCCTGAGAGGATACTTAGGTATTATTTCAGAGGAATGTAGAGAAAATGTTCCTCATAGGTAATGGTGCTCATGGTGATGATCCCAAAACCTACAACGAGGCGATATCAGATATCGACTCCGAGAAATGGTTAGAGGCAATGAAGTCAGAAATTGACTCGATGCACTCAAACCAAGTCTGGACCTTGGTAGATCCACCAGAAGGTATAGTACCTATTGGGTGTAAATGGATCTTCAAGAGAAAGATTGGTGCAAATGGGAAATGTGGAGACATTCAAGGCTAGATTAGTGGCAAAAGGTTATAGTCAATGCGAAGGCATTGACTATCAGGATACCTTTTCCACCAGTAGCTATGCTAAAATCCATCCGCACATTGCTTGCTGTTGCAGCCTATTTCGATTATGAAATATGGCAAATGGACGTGAAAATGGCATTCTTAAATGGATATCTTGAGGAAGATATCTATATGGAACAGCCGCTAGGTTTCACATCCAGTGATACTGATCACAAGGTTTGCAAGCTGCAAAGGTCCATATATGGACTTAAGCAAGCATCTCGGAGCTGGAACACTCGTTTCAATGATGTGATCAAAAATGTTTGGTTTCATCAAAAATGAAGAGGAACCATGTGTTCTTCAAAAAGGTCAGTGGGAGCGCTGTTGTCTTCCTCGTATTGTACGTGGATGACATCCTCCTTATTGGGAATGATATTCCCATGTTGACCATACATTCAAAATGTGGTTATCCAAGGAATTCTCCATGAAAGACCTAGGTGAAGCATCCTTTATTCTAGGAATTAAGGTCTATAGGAGATAGACCGAATAGGATGCTAGGACTTTCACAGAAGATGTACATAGAGGAAAGTACTAAAGAGGTTTAGTATGGAAAACTCTAAGAGGGGATTAATACCCTTCAGACATGGTATTCATCTTTCCAAGAAGATGTGCCCTAGCACACCTGAGGAAATAGAATGCATGAGCAAGATCCCTTATGCTTCTGCAATAGGGAGCCTCATGTATGCCATGCTATGTACACGACCTGATATAGCCCATGCTGTGAGTGTCACAAGCAGATATCAGTCAAATCCAGGTGAAGAACACTGGACTTCTGTGAAATGTATCCTTAAGTACTTGAGAAGAACTAAGGATATGTTGTTGGTCTTTGGTAATGGAGAACTCCAAGTCCAGGGATACACAGACTCAGACTTTATGTCTGATATAGATGATCGAAAGTCGACATCTGAAAGTCTATTTGTGTGCAATGGTGGTGCTGTCAGCTGGAAGAGTTCCAAGTAAACTGTGATAGCAGATTCCACCATGGAAGCAGAATATATCGCTGCATCAGAGGCTGCAAAGGAAGCATTCTGGTACAAGAAGTTTGCCACAGAATTGGAGTGATGCCATCAGATGCCATTCCTCTGTACTGCGACAACAATGGTGCCATAGCCCTTGCTAAGGAGCCAAGGTCTCACCAAAAATCCAAGCACATCGAGCGGCGATACCACCTCATCCATGATTACCTCGAGAAGGGTTATGTCGAGGTCAAGAGAGTCGACTCCGCAGACAATGCGGTGGACCCACTTACAAAGCCATTGGGCCAGCAGAAGATCGAAGCCCACCTTGAGAAGATGGGACTTAGATTTGTAGCCAATTGGCTTTAGGTCAAGTGGGAGTTTGTTAGATATATGTGCCCTAGAAGCCAGAATTGGCTGACACTTGTAATACACTTCTAGGGGCAAAATTATAATTTTGACTATAAATAATAAAATAAATTATTTTCTATCACATATGTGTATTTAGTGTCTGTGATACATCCTTTGAGTTAATGGTAATGATAATTCTTATTTTCAAGAGTTGAAAATTTAAGATAAGAATTTTCATTATTAACTCATAAAATGCTCCTGACCGTAGGATCATCATGAGGATGGTGATTGATCCAAAAGGTTAGTGTACAATAGCTTCTTTATAGTAGATGAGTCTTGAGTCTACGGTGTAGAGACACCGGAGCGAGAGTACAGGTACTCATTAGAGAATGAGGGCACTGAGCGTGACCACCTCGAGTAGTCATAAGGAAGTCTACCTTCTCATCGATGACTGACTCGATGCTGCAGTGGTGTGTCTGGATTCTTTGACCTTGAGGTGCATCGGTAGTTCACCTTGAGGGTGTTATAGTTTGACTACACCATGACTCGGTCTCCTAGCCATTCGAAACCCTGAGGTGTATGTTGGCTATAGCATGTTCATTGTAGGAATTGGATTGCACCAAGATGGAATCTATCTACCTAGGTGGATGAGCTATGATAATCATGAGAATCAAGTCCATAAGCCCATGGGTATGGTAGAATGTGAAATAATAGAAAGAGTTTCTATTAAGATTTTCACATTGGACTTGAATCGAATGATTAAATCATATGATAGAAATTAGGGTTTGACGAGTTTATCTTAACCCTAATCTGATCGGAGCTCAAGATAGAAGAACTTAATCACACAAGTTGCTGCACTGAATAGTTCATTTTTAGTTTTGATGGGTTGCTACCATATACTGCTAGGTGTCACTGGTGGATTTTGGGAGCAACTAGAATGATTTAGATGATCAATCATTCTAGGTTGTCTGAATTAGAAAAGTTCTGATTTATTGAAAGGAGTTTTGATGATGTCGACGATGGAGATCATGACATGTCCCATTACCATACAGAACTGAACCTAACTGGGTCACACAAACAAGGGTTCGGATCTAGATATTATCAATTGCACTAACCCAATTCAGTTGATTTGAATAAGATTCAATTAGGTTCAAGAAAATCGTGCTAGCATAAGATTAAGCCTAATGTTCTTCTTTTTTTATCATTAAAAGTTATCTCGATTGAGCCAAATGAGTTTGTGCTCACTCAGGTACATGTACCTGGTTTGGCTGGAGCTTGTCCAAGTCAGAAAAAGGTTGTCTTAATTTATGAGATAAATTTAAGACAACACCTGCCATTTTTCATCACCTGCTAATTCTTGTACTTTGACTTGGTCAAACATTGATCTTGATCCTTGGACACATGTGTCATGCACTTATTGAAGAGCAGATAGAAACTGTGCATGTGCCCATGTGTCATGTGGAGAACAGATATGAAAACAGTGAAGGGAAATCCTGATTTCCCGGTCCAGGTTCGTCCAGATCTGATCAGATCAAGAGATATATTTCAAAAATTTTTTCTCTTGATCCCAATCAGATCTTGATATATTTCAGATCTGATTCTTATTATTTTAATAAATAAAATAAAATAAGATAAATTAAATCAAATTTAATTTACCTGATTTGGGTAATCCTATTACCCTGTAGATGATCCTGATTGCAGCGGAAGGTTCTGGATCTAGCCACGCAAGCGCCTGGCCTCTACCGGTATCCACTCGGGTTGGATCTGGAGATCCTCTTCTTCTCTATCACATCTCCAAAAATCAGATCTGGATCTGATCTGGAGGATCTTCAAAACTCCTTTTGAAGATCAGCAGTCGTCCTTTGCAGCAGTGCAGCCTTCTTCTTTTGATCGCCTTTCTTTTGATCTGGAACGCACCAACCTAAGTCCAAAACTCTTTTGGACGTGGAGAGGAGAAGGAGGAGAAGTTTAGGCATGGAGGAAGAGGGGAGAGGCAGCCTTGGGGCATGGGAAATCTCTATTCTAATTGCATTTGGAATCTGAGTTGGGCGCAGGGTCTTATTTATAGACTAAGCGTGATCCAACTCCTCTTCCTCCTCAACCAATCACAACCCTTTGTGAAATCAGATCTAAATCTGATTGGTTGGAATAGAGACCCCTGGATTCCTCCTTAGAGGGTGCCTAAGACCAGTCAAACTGGATTCTTAGTAGAACTCTGATTGGAATCCAAAAGGGAGGTGGAGTCCTTGTCCAACAAGGACTCCAAGGCGCCTCCAACTTGGGCGCACGCCTAGGGTGGCGTGCGCCCTCCTCCTTGCCAGGTTCTGGCAGGGGGACAGGCCCCCACCAGTTCTCCAATAGGTGCGTGACACGTGGACAAAAGTCAAAGTGTCTATGGTCAACATTTGACCAGTCAAAGGTCAACTTTTGACCAAAGTCAAAGGACCAAAAATGGCAGGTGACCAAAAATGGCAGGTCATGTCTTATAAAATAAGACAACCTTCTCTAACTTGGACAACCTCCAGTTAGACCATATGAAGGCCTCTGATTGAGCACAAACTCCTTTGGCTCAGTCAGGACAACTTATTTGTGATAGTAAAAGAAGAACGTTAGGTTCAATCGAGTGCTAGCACGATTTCCTTGAACCTAATTGAATCTCATTCAGATCAATTGAACTAGATCAGTTCAATTGATGATCACCAGATTCAAACCCTTGTTTGTGTGACCCAGTTAGGTTCAGTTCTGTATGGTAATGGGATATGTCATGATCTCTATCATAGACATCATCGAAACTCCTTTCGATGGATCAGAACTCTTCTGATTCGAACAGCTAGAATGATCGATCATCTAAATCATTCTAATTGCTCCCAAAATCCACCAGTGACACCTAGCAGTATATGGTGGCAACCCATCAGAGCTGAATGCGAACCTCTTGGTGCAGCTACCTGTGTGATTAAGTTCTTCTATCTTGAGCCCCGATCAGATTAGGGTTAAGGTAAACTCGTCAAACCCTAGTCTCTGTCATATGATATAATCATTCGATTCGAGTCCAATGTGAAAATCTAAATAGAAACTCTTTCTATTATTTCACTCTGCCATGGCCATGGGCTTCAGGACTTGATTCTCATGATTATCATAGGGCTGCTCCTCTACCACCGAGGTAGATAGATCCCATCTTGATGCAATCCAGTTCCTACAATGAACATGCTATAGCCAACATACACCTCAGGGTTCCATATGGCTAGGAGACCGAGTAATGGTGTAGTCAAACTATAACACCCTCAAGGTGAACTGCCGATGCATCTCAGGTCAAAGAACCAGACACACTACTGCAGCATCGAGTCAGTCATTGACGAGAAGGTAGACTTCCTAATGACTACTCGAGGTGGTCACGCTCAGTGCCCTCGTTCTCTAACGAGTACCTGTACTCTCGCTCCGGTGTCTCCACACCGTAGACTCAAGACTCATCTACTAAAGAGAAGCGATCGTACACCAACCTTCCGGATCAATCACCATCCTCGTGATGATCCTATGGTCGGGAGCTGTTTATGAGTTAATAATGATTATTCATGTCTTAAATTTTCAACTCTTGAAAATATGAATTATCATTACCATTAACTCAAAGGATGTATCACAGACACTAAATACACAGGTGTGATAGAAAATAACCCATTTTATTGATTATAGTCAAAATTATAATTTTGCCCCTAGAAGTGTATTACAAGTGTCAGCCAATTCTGGCTTCTAGGGCACATATATCTAACAATCTCCCACTTGTCCTAAAGCCAATTGGCTACAAGTCTAAGTCCCATCTTCTCAAGGTGGGCTTCGATCTTCTGCTGGTCCCAACGGCTTTGTAAGTGGGTCTGCCACATTATCTGCGGAGTTGACTCTCTTGACCTCAACGTAACCTTTCTCAAGGTAATCGCGGATGAGATGATATCGCCGCTCAATGTGCTTGGACTTCTGGTGAGACCTCGGCTCCTTAGCAAGGGCTATGGCGCCATTGTTGTCGCAGTAAAGAGGAATGGCATCTGATGGCATTACTCCAATTTCTGCAGCAAACTTCTTGTACCAGAATGCTTCCTTTGCAGCCTCTGATGCAGCTATATATTCTGCTTCCATGGTGGAATCTGCTATCACAGTTTGCTTGGAACTCTTCCAGCTGACAGCTCCACCATTGCACACAAACAGACTTCCAGATGTCGACTTTCGATCATCTATATCAGACATGAAGTCCGAGTCTGTGTATCCTTGAACTTGGAGTTCTCCATTACCAAAGACCAACATCATATCCTTAGTTCTTCTCAAGTACTTAAGGATACATTTCACAGAAGTCCAGTGTTCTTCACCTGGATTTGACTGATATCTGCTTGTGACACTCACAGCATGGGCTATATCAGGTCGTGTACATAGCATGGCATACATGAGGCTCCCTATTGCAGAAGCATAAGGGATCTTGCTCATGCGTTCTATTTCCTCAGGTGTGCTGGGGCACATCTTCTTGGAAAGATGAATACCATGTCTGAAGGGTATTAATCCCCTCTTAGAGTTTTCCATACTAAACCTCTTTAGTACTTCCTCTATGTACATCTTCTGTGAAAGTCCTAGCATCCTATTCGGTCTATCCCTATAGACCTTAATTCCTAGAATAAAGGATGCTTCACCTAGGTCTTTCATGGAGAATTCCTTGGACAACCACATCTTGACTGATGTCAACATGGGAATATCATTCCCAATAAGGAGGATGTCATCCACGTACAATACGAGGAAGACAACAGCGCTCCCACTGACCCTTTTGAAAACACATGGTTCCTCTTCATTTTTGATGAAACCAAACTTTTTGATCACATCATTGAAACGAGTGTTCCAGCTCCGAGATGCTTGCTTAAGTCCATATATGGACCTTTGCAGCTTGCAAACCTTGTGATCAGTATCACTGGATGTGAAACCTAGCGGCTGTTCCATATAGATATCTTCCTCAAGATATCCATTTAAGGAATGCCGTTTTCACGTCCATTTGCCATATTTCATAATCGAAATAGGCTGCAACAGCAAGCAATGTGCGGATGGATTTTAGCATAGCTACTGGGAAAAGGTATCCTGATAGTCAATGCCTTCACGTTGACTATAACCTTTTGCCACCAGTCTAGCCTTGAATGTCTCCACATTCCCATCTGCACCAATCTTTCTCTTGAAGATCCATTTACACCCAATAGGTACTATACCTTCTGGTGGATCTACCAAGGTCCAGACTTGGTTTGAGTGCATCGAGTCAATTTCTGACTTCATTGCCTCAAGCCATTTCTCGGAGTCGATATCTGATATCGCCTCGTTGTAGGTTTTGGGATCATCACCATGAGCACCATTACCTATGAGGAACATTTTCCTCTACATCCTCTGAAATAATACCTAAGTATCTTTCAGGGGGACGGAAAACTCTTTTCCGATCTACGAGGTGGAGGAGGTAGTGTTCTTATTGGCTCAACCTGATTTGGTTCCAATTGGTCCTTAGCTCGTTCTGCTTGTGAGACTTTCTCATCAAGCTTAATCTGCTTTCCAATGCCGCTATCTTGAATAAACTATTTTTCAAGAAAGATGGCATGTCGACTCACAATCACATTGTGGTCTTCTGGAATGTAGAAATAGTATCCTAATGACTCTTTAGGATATCCTATGAATCGAGCTCTAAAGGACCTAAACTCTAACTTGTCCGCTTGTTGTCTTTTGACATGAGCCGGACAACCCCAAATTCTGAGATGACTCAGACTTGGTTTCTTACCGTGCCATATCTCATACGGTGTGGTAGGAACGGTTTTAGAGGGAACCCTATTCAGTAGATAGATTGAAGTTAACAATGAGTGTCCCCAAAGAAAATCAGGGAGGTCTGTGAAGCTCATCATGGATCGAACCATATCCAATAGAGTCCGATTTCTCCATTCTGAAACCCCGTTGAGTTGAGGTGTTCCTGGTGGAGTCCATTGAGAGACTATGCCATTTTCCTTGAGATAGTCTAGGAATTCCGGCTAAGGTATTCACCTCCTCGATCTGATCGAAGAACCTTAATGGGTTTTTCCAGTTTGTTTTTCTACTTCATGTCTGAATTCTTTGAACTTTTCAAAAGCTTCAGACTTGTGTCTCATAAGATACACATACCCATACCTAGACAGATCATCGGTAAAGGTAATGAAGTAGACAAAATTGCCTCTAGCCGGCACATCAAATGGGCCGCACACATCAGTATGTACTAGGGCAAGGAGATCTGTGGCCCTCTCCCCATGTCCAACAAAAGGGAGTTTAGTCATTTTGCCTTGAAGACAAGATTCACAAGTTGGATATGACTCAAAAGTCAATGGACTCAATAGCCCATTTTTCTCCAATTTGTTAATCCTATCTTCTGCTATATGACCTAATCTCAGGTGCCATAGATATCTATCATTTGGACTATCCCTAGGTCGTTTGGCATTCACGTTTTGCTCGATAGTTAAAATAGGTACATCAATATGTAACTGATAAAGACCATTAATAAGGAAACCATTTGCAATTTTATTTCTTTCATAAAGAATGTTACAATGGTCCTTAAAGAAGGTAATCACATAACCTTCTTGTGCTAAGCATGAAACAGAAATCAAATTCCTGCTAGCTGCAGGCACATAATAACAGTCTTTCAAAACTAAGTCTAAACCAGATGGTAATCGAAGAGGGTATGTTCCCACGGCTACTGCAGCAACTCTTGCTCCATTACCGACGCGTAGGATCATGTCTCCATCCCTCAGCCTCCTGCTATCCTCAAGACCCTGCATAGAAGTGCACAGATGAGCACTAGAACCAGAGTCAAGCACCCAACTGGATGCAGAAGAAACCGTAAGGTTAGACTCAATAACGAGCATACCTCCAGAAGGACCTTCCTTCTTGTTCTTTCAGGGTGGCCAGGTAAGTAGGGCAGTTCCGCTTCCAATGGCCGTCGCTGTTGCAATGGAAACACTTTCCTTTGCCATCGGCCTTCTTCTTCGATTCTGCCTTCTTCTTCTTTGATCCTTCCACCTTTTGCTTTTTCACAGACTTCTTTTTCTTTCCATAAGACTTTCTTTTGGAAGAAGTCCGTTCCATAGCAAGAACTGAGCCTTTAGAACCTTTCATAGAAAGCTCAGCGGTAACCAGCATATTCATTAATTCGGCCAAGGAATTTTGAAGTTTATGCATGTGGTAATTCATGATGAATTGCCCATATGCATCAGTCAAGGATTGCAGAATAATATCATTCTGCAGATCCAAGTCCAACTTCACACCGAGCTTCTCAAGCTCTTCCATGTCCTTGATCATTGTCAGACAGTGATCTTGGACTGACTGCCCATCACGCATCTTAGCCTTAAAAAGTCATTTTGTGACTTGATATTTGGCTGCGCGACTCTGTTCACCAAACATCTCCTGCAGGTGAGCCAACATTTGGCGAGCAGTCCCGATATCTTCATGTTGGCGCTGGAGCTCATCAGACATCGAGCCCAACATGTAAGTATCTGGCCTTATTATCTTCGTCAATCCATTTTTCCAGAGACGCTCTCTGTTCAACAGATGGACGGGCTGGTAATGTGGGAGGGTCCTGGTCCAAAACATGGGTTAACTTCTTGGAACCCAAAACAATTTTGTAGTTCCTGAGCCAATCTTTATAATTGGGTCCAGTCAGTCTATGTGTGTCCAGGATACGTGCCAATGGGTTGGACGCAGACATTTTCCTGTAGAGAGTCAAAGATTCTAGTTAGATACTGTAATTTTGACTTGACCAATTTATTTAGGGATTTTATTTTTAAACAAATTAGCTCCCACTATTTTCTCGGATCCCTACACTCCCTCTGTAGAGATGCGAAAATCTCCACGATTAATGATTTCTAGTGGGTGGTGCGGTCTCACCAACTGACTCATCACCTCACCTAACAGTTATTGGTGATGGGTTAGCCAATGAGTGAACAACTCTTGTTCAATGATTCTCTAATCATGGTGCACCCAAACTTGGTCTCTAATTCATGAATCTCACCGTATCCGAAATATTGATCCACTCCTTAGTTAAGTCAGACCCACCATTTGCATAGACTGGGTTCCTAATTGAGTCTCTCACCGTATCCAAAATATTGAGCCCAACTCATCCTCCAGCCCATAGCATCCAATGCCTAATAGACATGGTTGCATCTTCCCGGTGCAACTGAGCCACTGTATCCAGCCGAGAACAATCAACCCCGGGAAGGGCCCGCACATCTACAATGGTGGAAGACCTCAGACTTAATCTTTTCTTAGGGAGAATTGATTCAGGTCTCATTAAACTAGACTTGGCTTAGTCATAACAATTATGACTAACCTAGTGGCATGGGTTAGCTCGGATTATTGACCACCTCAGATCAGAACTGTGTCAACAGATATGGCCAGGTAAGTGAGACCGGTGGAAGGAATATGCCATTAACTCGTACAAGAACGCATTCAGGTCGAGTAGCTTCCAATTAAAAACCAGTCGGTCGTCTGTGCCAAACTTACCTTAGACACCAAATTGTTGAGTCAGAACCAATTGGGTTAGCCTACAATCCAGACTCTAACCTCTGAGCCTAATTAGGTCTTGCTTGATCGTGACTCGATCTTGACCCAGACTTAATCCTATTAGGCTGGTCAATTTAAGCATTGTTGATCCCATCTAACCAACTCTTGATTCGGTTTGATCAACCGCTTAGACCTAATTGAGCTACCCAAGCCCGAACCCAGTATTATGAATATGTCTTAGATCTGAAATTCTCAATTTTAGACCTAATTAATATTCCATAAACTTAATTCTTAATTAAGTTAGGGTTCATAAACAAAATATGCACAATAAATCCTAGGGTTTCAGGATCTAGGGTTTTGCAGAAAGTAAGTTTTGGGTTTCTGATTAAGGACGAACACGCAGCACCCCTACACATCATAAGAACACCCCATCGAATGGGAAGAGAGGGCCTTTAAACCCTTCTTCGTTCTTATGACCGGACGGCCAAGAGGAACGCCTTAATCAGGAACATGTAAATACTACAAAACAGTTATAGATCTATATCATATATCTCATATACAAATTTAGATCTAATCATGGCATATTTTGCATACATCTCATGTATCAAATCATGCATATTTTTCAGATCTAAATTATCTCATAATAATCTAAAAAATTAGATTTAAATTGATCTAATCAAAATAAATTCTAATCTAGACAATTATGTAGAACTATTCTACAACTAGTCTAGACATGCATCAATCATATCTCATATGATATTTAAAATTAAATAATTTTTATTTGCTGTTTATCAGATGTTATTATAACACTTATAATATCAAGAAAATAGTAAATAAGAAGATCTAAAATATGATTTAATCAGATTAAATCAAAGACATGCAAAACTATTCTATAGAACTATTCTATTCTAGAACTAGTCATGCATATCTTCTAATCTTAGATCCAAATCATTTAATTTTAATTTTTTTGATTTCAGATCTGATCACATCTCATGTGACATCTGAAATCACTTTATTTTCTAATTAAAATAAAATTAAAATCAGATCTAAACAATTTAGAACCATGGCTCTGATACCAGTTGAAGGGAAATCCTGATTTCCCGGTCCAGGTTCGTCCAGATCTGATCAGATCAAGAGATATATTTCAAAAATTTTTCTCTTGATCCCAATCAGATCTTGATATGTTTCAGATCTGATTCTTATTATTTTAATAAATAAAATAAAATAAGATAAATTAAATCAAATTTAATTTACCTGATTTGGGTAATCCTATTACCCTGTAGATGATCCTGATTGCAGCGGAAGGTTCTGGATCTAGCCACGCAAGCGCCTGGCCTCTACCGGTATCCACTCGGGTTGGATCTGGAGATCCTCTTCTTCTCTATCACGCCTCCAAAAATCAGATCTGGATCTGATCTGGAGGATCTTCAAAACTCCTTTTGAAGATCAGCAGTCGTCCTTTGCAGCAGTGCAGCCTTCTTCTTTTGATCGCCTTTCTTTTGATCTGGAATGCACCAACCTAAGTCCAAAACTCTTTTGGACGTGGAGAGGAGAAGGAGGAGAAGTTTAGGCATGGAGGAAGAGGGGAGAGGCAGCCTTGGGGCATGGGAAATCTCTATTCTAATTGCATTTGGAATCTGAGTTGGGCGCAGGGTCTTATTTATAGACTAAGCGTGATCCAACTCCTCTTCCTCCTCAACCAATCACAACCCTTTGTGAAATCAGATCTAAATCTGATTGGTTGGAATAGAGACCCCTGGATTCCTCCTTAGAGGGCGCCTAAGACCAGTCAAACTGGATTCTTAGTAGAACTCTGATTGGAATCCAAAAGGGAGGTGGAGTCCTTGTCCAACAAGGACTCCAAGGCGCCTCCAACTTGGGCGCACGCCTAGGGTGGCGTGCGCCCTCCTCCTTGCCAGGTTCTGGCAGGGGGACAGGCCCCCACCAGTTCTCCAATAGGTGCGTGACACGTGGACAAAAGTCAAAGTGTCTATGGTCAACATTTGACCAGTCAAAGGTCAACTTTTGACCAAAGTCAAAGGACCAAAAATGGCAGGTGACCAAAAATGGCAGGTCATGTCTTATAAAATAAGACAACCTTCTCTAACTTGGACAACCTCCAGTTAGACCATATGAAGGCCTCTGATTGAGCACAAACTCCTTTGGCTCAGTCAGGACAACTTATTTGTGATAGTAAAAGAAGAACGTTAGGTTCAATCGAGTGCTAGCACGATTTCCTTGAACCTAATTGAATCTCATTCAGATCAATTGAACTAGATCAGTTCAATTGATGATCACCAGATTCAAACCCTTGTTTGTGTGACCCAGTTAGGTTCAGTTCTGTATGGTAATGGGATATGTCATGATCTCTATCATCGACATCATCGAAACTCCTTTCGATGGATCAGAACTCTTCTGATTCGAACAGCTAGAATGATCGATCATCTAAATCATTCTAATTGCTCCCAAAATCCACCAGTGACACCTAGCAGTATATGGTGGCAACCCATCAGAGCTGAATGCGAACCTCTTGGTGCAGCTACCTGTGTGATTAAGTTCTTCTATCTTGAGCCCCGATCAGATTAGGGTTAAGGTAAACTCGTCAAACCCTAGTCTCTGTCATATGATATAATCATTCGATTCGAGTCCAATGTGAAAATCTAAATAGAAACTCTTTCTATTATTTCACTCTGCCATGGCCATGGGCTTCAGGACTTGATTCTCATGATTATCATAGGGCTGCTCCTCTACCACCGAGGTAGATAGATCCCATCTTGATGCAATCCAGTTCCTACAATGAACATGCTATAGCCAACATACACCTCAGGGTTCCATATGGCTAGGAGACCGAGTAATGGTGTAGTCAAACTATAACACCCTCAAGGTGAACTGCCGATGCATCTCAGGTCAAAGAACCAGACACACTACTGCAGCATCGAGTCAGTCATTGACGAGAAGGTAGACTTCCTAATGACTACTCGAGGTGGTCACGCTCAGTGCCCTCGTTCTCTAACGAGTACCTGTACTCTCGCTCCGGTGTCTCCACACCGTAGACTCAAGACTCATCTACTAAAGAGAAGCGATCGTACACCAACCTTCCGGATCAATCACCATCCTCATGATGATCTTATGGTCGGGAGCTGTTTATGAGTTAATAATGATTATTCATGTCTTAAATTTTCAACGCTTGAAAATATGAATTATCATTACCATTAACTCAAAGGATGTATTACAGACACTAAATACACAGGTGTGATAGAAAATAATCCATTTTATTAATTATAGTCAAAATTACAATTTTGCCCCTAGAAGTGTATTACAAGTGTCAGCCAATTCTGGCTTCTAGGGCATATATATCTAACAGTGCGCCCATGGATAGGGATGCTGGAGTCCCATACGGATGGGACTCTAGGTTGCTTCTTGGATTCAAACTAGGTGACCCTCACCTATGAATTTTGACCAGTCTTAGGCGCCACCTTAGGATGAATCTATGGGTCTCTCATCTAATTGGATCAGGTGATGTCATCCCACTAATTAAATCTAGATCTGATTGAATGAAGCAACGTGATTCGCCGGGGTGATGCAGCACTACATGGCATAGCGAAGTCTATAAATAGACCCTATCTGCGCCCACTTTTTAAGAGAGTTCCTCTTAGCCCATGCCCCAAGGCTATCCCTCTCCCTTCTCCATGCCATCATCTGGCCCTCTCTCTCCTCTCCACACTCAAGGAAGTTGGGTCTTCAGATTAGTGCGAGTCAGGCAAGAAAAGGCTGACGAAAAAGGAAGAAGGCAGCACTGCTGCAGAAACGACGGGTGACCTTCAGAAGAAGTTTTGAAGATCCTCCAAATCAAATCCACATCTAATTTTTGAAGAAAAGAAAGAGAAGAAGAAGATCTCTAGATCCAATCTGAGTGGATACCAGTAGAGGTCAGGTGCTTGCGTGGCTAGATCTAGAACCTTAGGGCTTCAGCAGGATCATCAATGGGTAATCAGATTACCCAGAATCAAGGTAAAATTAATTTAGAATTAATTTAGTTTTATTTTCTTAATTATCAGATTATAAATTAGATCTAAAAAGTGTTAGATCTAACTAGGATCTAAGAGAAAATTTTTGAAATATGTCTCTCGATACATTCAGATCTGAACGAACCTAACCTGGGAAATCTGAATTTTTCTTCAGAGGGATCCAATTAAGAATCCAATTCATGCAAATGATGGGTCTGACTTAACTAAGGAGTGGATCAATATTTCAGACATAATGAGATTCATAAATTAGAGATCAAGATTAGGTGCACCATGATTAGAGAATCATTGGATAAGACTTATCCACTCATCGATTGACCCATCACTAATAACTATTAGGTGAGGTGGTGAGCCAGTCAGTGGGACCGCACCATCTACTAGAAATCAATTGATCGCAAAGATTTTTGCATCTTTGCCCAGAAAGTGTAGGGATTCGAGAAAATAGTGGGAGCCTAGTTTATTTAAAAGTAAAATTTTTAAATAAATTGATTATATCTAATTATAAAATCTAATTAGAAACTTTGACTCTTTACAGAAAAATATCTGCATCCAATCCACTAGCTCGTATCTTGGACACCCACAGACTGACCGAACTCAACTTCAAGGATTGGCTCTAGAACTTCAAAATTATTTTGGGTTCCAAGAAGTTCACTCATGTGTTGGAATAGGATCCTCCCACTTTACCATTCCATCCATCTGCTGATCAGAGAGTGTCTCGAGAGAAGTGGACGGATGATGATACAAAGTCAAGTATTACATGTTGAGCTCGATGTTTGATGAGCTCCAGCACCAACATGAAGATATTAAGACTAGCCACCAAATGTTAGCTCACCTATAAGAGTTGTTTGGTGAACAAAGTCATGATGGGCAGTCGGTCCAAGATCATTGTCTAATGATGATCAAGGATTTAGAAGAGCTTAAGAAGCTCGGTGTCAAGTTGGACAAGGATTTGTAGATTGACATAATTCTACAATCCTTAACTGATGCATATGGACAGTTCATCATAAATTATCATATGCATAAACTATAGAATACTCTAGCAGAACTTATAAATATGCTGGTCACTACTGAGCTTTCTGTGAAAGGTTCTAAAGACTCAGTACTTGCTATGGAGCAGACTTCTTCTGTGAGAAAGTCTTTTGGAAAGAAGTTCATAAAGAAGCAGAAGGTGGATGGTGCGACAAAGAAGGCAGAGCCGAAGAACAAGGCCGCTGACAAAGAAAAATATTTTCATTGCAACACAGATGGTCATTAGAAGCGAAATTGCCCCTTGTACCTGGCCAACCTGAAGAACAAGAAGGAGGCAGGTCCTACTAGAGGAATGCTCGTTATAGAATCTAACCTTAGGATTTCTTCTGCATCCAGTTGGGTGCTTGACTCTGATTCTAGTGCTCACTTATGCACTTCTATGCAGGATCTTGAGGATAGCAGAAGGCTGAGAGATAGTGAGATTATCCTACGCATCGGGAATAGAGCAAGAGTTGCTACAGTGGCCGTGGAAACCTACCCTCTATGATTACTGTTAGGATAAGATTTAGTTCTTAGAGATTATTTTTATGTGCCTACAACAAATAGGAATTTGATTTTTATTTCATGTTTAGCATAGGAAGGCTACGTAATTAGTTTTCTTAAGGACCATTGTAATATTCTTTATGAAAGAAATAAAATTGTAAGTGGTTACCTTATAAATGGTCTCTATCAGTTACATATTGATGTTTCTATTTTCAATATTGAGCAAAACATGAATGCCATAGGATCAAAATAACCTAAAGATAGTCTAAATGATAGGTATCTGAGACACCTTTGGCTAGGTCATATAGCGGAAGACAGGATTAACAAATTGAAGAAATCCGAGCTATTGAGTCCGTTGACTTCCAAGTCATATCTGATTTATGAATCATGCCTTTATGGCAAAATGACCAAGCTTTTTTTTGTAGGACATGGGGAAAGGGCCATAGACCTACTTGCCCTAGTACATACTGATGCGTGCGGCCCATTTGATGTGCCGGTTAGAGGCAACTATGTCTACTTCATCATCTTTACCGATGATTTATAGTTGGAAATGTGTTCCAAAGCCAATTATCAGTCTATTGATGGTTGGACCTTATATTTATAATTGTATATGAATTATAAATTAATAAAAGTTATTTTAGCATTTTTCATCATAAATTCTGTTGTCTTCTAATGAACTTCTGTATTGTGATGAAGTCCTTAGGACTATCTAGATTCGGCAAAGGAGGATTTGTCATTTAGTCCTTAAATAGTTCACGACCAAATAATGCGTTGTTACTTAGGACGACAACATTTATCAAGTATAGATCATTGTGTGCCATATAGGTTGGTTGTCCTCATAGCCAAGGAGTGTTGAGATACTGATATGGCATGCAAGTAAAATATATGGGTACATCTGCACTGAACGTGACCAACTCTAGAGCTTTTCTCCTATCAAGATTAGCTTCGATGAAATATGGGTATAAATGTCCCTCTGACCTGAGATCACCATGGTGACTTCGAAGCAACTCACTATGTTTTGGTGTTAGACTATCTGAATTTCTAATTTAGTGATGGAAGGTTTCTAGGCACAGTCAAGTACTTGTGGAGTCGGTGCGTGTATCAAGATGGGATTGACCACTCTTGATTTCAGAAGCTATGTTCAATTGTATTTCAATTTACCAAAACCTTGGCCAGGATAGTCTTAGTGAGGAGTCATGGGGCAAATTGCTTTGAGACATGACATGGATGCATTTTCTAGGGTTGACAGTCTAACCCTAAGTCATCTACTACACAGAGGTCATAGGGATGAATTATACGGTAATCATATTCACGTAGGTTCTGAATGTTGCAATTGTGATTATTCAACCTATCCGGATGTCGGGTACTATTGCTAGATGGTCACTTCGATTAGTATAGAAATTGGTTTTTGTGCTACTGGCTTAGGTTCGGACCTGCGGGGTCACACACATCAGGAGTTTCTACCTGATCTGATGGCTGATTTAGAGTTCCATTGGTCTGGAACTCTATGGTCAAGAGTCCCACTAGACTGAAACTTTGTGATCAAGAGTTCCACTGGATTGGTATTCTGAGCCCTACTTATCTAGGACTCTTTGATCATGAGTCCTAATAATCTAGGACACTATGGTCAAGAGTCCCACTGGACTGGGACTCTATGACCAAAAGTCCAACTGGACTGAGACTCTGAGTCCTACTCATCTAAGACTCTCTAATCAAGAGTTCCACTAGTCTGAGACTCTATGATCATGACTTCAATTCATTTGGGATACTGGGTTCAAGATAGGGCGTGATAGGACTTTTAGTGTGTCAGGATTTTTGGGCCGAGTGAAATCCTAGATTTGGAAATCTGGGTTCGGGTGGAGAGATCGAGTGCTGTGAGCATATGATCACCATCAAATTTGAAAAACATCTTCATCATCCTCTAATATTTATGTTCTAATTTTCTACAAAATCAAAAAAATTAAAAAGTATATGATCAATCCAATCGATCGTGATCAGCCATCGAAGGTCTCAGTGCGGAGCTAGCACTCCAGTGGGACTGATCGGGATAAGAAGCTTCATGTGGATCAACCGTAGAGGCTGAACATGTGTGCAGCTATGATATGATACTAGATCATTATTCGGTGGACTTAGATTGTGGTGATCGACTACCCGTAAAAAGGTATTATATTTCGAACACGTAGATGTAGTAAATAGTTTATTACATAGTTTTATTTTTAGTTCTATTGATGTATGCAAGCATATTATGTTTAGATCCTAATATATAGGGTTAAATAATCTGATATGATTAATAGATAATTAATTAAATTAATTATTTTTTACTATATTATTGCTATTTTTAAAATATTTTTCAAAAGTAGCATAGCAAATCCTACACTGTTTTCTTCAAACGGTATCAGAGCAAGATTTCTTAAACATGATATGCTTGTATATTTAGATTAATAATTTAGATTTGATCTAAATATTAATCTAATAATTTAAGTAATTAGCCATAAAAAATTAAAATCCAGATAGCATGGACTACAGGTTGTTCTGCTATAAGATTTACCCCCTATAGTGAAAAGGTTGTCCTGGTACGTTGCTGATCTATATCATTAATTATGAAATTACTAAATTTGATCTAATACTTTTATGATCAAGTTATATTAGACTTTAATCTAATTTATGATCATGAATGCATAATTAGATAAAGTTTGATTCATGATTTCTTGATTATGTAGTGTACATAGTTTCAGATTAAATCCTACAGCTAGTATTGTTTATGAATTGAGATGATTTAATGAGTCGACTCAATTAGTGAACAATGCTAAGTTATAAAGAACCTTTCAAAATTAAAAAAAAAATATTTTTGAAATGCCGAATCCTAACCCTCAGCCCATAAATTTAATTAAAAATTAAGTATAATGATTTAGTGTCTAGAATTATGAATTAAGACTCTAAGTCATTAATCATAAACTTATGGGTTATTGGATTAGTTGAATTAGGTTCATAAATTGGGTTAGACCTAATGTTAATTAAAAGATGGATGAATTTAGAGTAATTAATCAAATCTAATTAAATGTTAATTTGATTAGGTCAAGGACTCAATAGACTCAATTACAATAGTTGTAGTTGGTCAAGTCCATGCCTATAACAAGGACCAAATGGATTGATTCAAGGCTATGTGGTTGAATCCGAAATTACTAGGTTGGTCAAATTAAAACTAATGAATTGGATGGTGTCTAAGGTAAGTTTGACAGCTTGACCAGTGATTTTTAATTGAAAGCTACTCGCACTGATTCGATCTTTGATGAGTTAATGGCATATCCCTTCCACTGATCTCGCTTACCTGGCCATCCTGATGAGTTAGATTTTGATTAGATCACTTGGTGATTCGGGCTCACCTATATCTGTTAGGTAAATCAGTCTGACTAATTTAGGTGCTCCTAATGTCAGTTTAGATTAGATCTTTTTTTGACTTGGTGAAGTCAGTGGGAGGATCGAAATTGGCTTGTTGAATTTTCTTAAATTAGTTAACTAAATCTTCTAAAATTATTAGATCCTTAAAAATAAAATAGTTATATAGATAACTAAGTCATAGTCTCCCATTAAGTTGAGTGATAATGGATTCATTAGTACAATGATCATTGGAAGCCCAAAGGCCTGGTGATTATTGACTAATGAAATTATCATTCATAAAATGATAATTTGGTTGTCTTTCTAATGGTGGTTAGGTAGGTCGACCAAAGTCGAGCTTGATCATTTATTGGTTAGATAAAACCAAATCTTGTCATGTTAATGGTTGGACCTAACCGAACATTTTCAATGGAGGCCAAAGCCTACTGATTAGATTTATTGGGCAAAATCAATGTTACTAGAAGCTATTTAGAGAAATAATTGATTTTAAATCTACCCATAGGTGCTCATGGGTTGACCAACCAAAATTGGGCTCATGTGTAGTCTATGTGGATTCTAGTACCCACTAAGGAATTAGAGTAATTTTTCGAATTGAAGGTAGAGGCTACCAATTCATATAAAATAGTAGAAGAATCTTTAGACTGAAGTCCAAGTCTTTAAAATTAAAAATTTATATACTAATTAGGTTTGATTTTTCTTTTTGTGCAGACATGGCTACTAACCTATTGCTCCGATCATTGTTAGACTATGATAAATTAATGGGATCCAACTATGATAGCTGATATCGTAAGTTGAAAATCATCCTGGAGCATGAGCGGATCCTTTATGTGGTAACGGATCAAGCACCTGAGGAGCCAGCCCCGAACGCTAGGGGAGTGATCCAAGATACTTATCTGAAGTGGCTCAATGACCACACCACCGTTCGATGTATAATGCTGGTGGCAATGAATGATGAGTTCAGCCATAGGTTTGAAAATGCCCAGCCACAGGAGATGCTTCAAATATTGAACAACTCTTTTGGTATGTTGGACGATGTTGAAAGGCACAAACAAGTTGTGCCATTCTCAACGCTCGGATGAGGGACAGGGCCTCAGTCATCAATTTTGTATTGTACATGATCGAGATGATTGAGTGCCTTAGCAAGTTGGGCTTTTCCTTATACAAGCAGCTCGATAAGAATGCGATCCTTAATTCTTTGCCCAAGTCCTTCCTACCCTTTCTAACTCATTTTAGAATGACAAAGCCTGCAGTGAACTACCATGGCTTGTAGGGATTACTGCAGAACTCTGAGAAGGATCACCAATTCCACAAGAAGATGGTGAATATAGTGGGAGGGTCTTCTTCTGGTCATCGACCCTTTAAGAAAGGAAAGAAGAATAAGAAGAAAAAAAATAAGAAGGTGCGGCCACATGCTGGGATGATAGCACAGGGTCAGACCAAGAAGCGCAAGCCCGACCAGAGTCAGGCAGAGTGCTTCTTCTACAAGACAAGCAGTAGGGGCACTGGAAGAGAAACTATCCTCCGTACATTACCTCCTTGGATCCGAACAGACCGAGGAAGAAGCAAGTGGTTACTGGATAAGGTAATTATATGATAACACCTTGCAATTTTTTCTTATTTGATTCTACTGCCTGGGTATTAGATACTTGAAGCCCTTATCATATTTGTAATTCTATGCAAGGCTTGTAGGTCAGTAGGAGATTTGATCAAGACGAGAGGTTTCTGAACATTGGAGATGGAAGACAAGTTCCAATTCTGGCTTTAGAAATCATGAACCTTGTAATCAATTCAAATAAAGTTATTCTTAATGAATATCATTATTGTCCAACTTTCTTATTGAATGTTTTTTCTATAGGCCTTTTGGCCATGAACGATTTTGAAATGTCAATAAAGAAAAATTTTGTAATATCATTTTGAATGGTGTTATAATTTTGATTAGATAATTAAATAATAAAATTTATTTACTTTCTATGCCTGTTAACATGGTTCAATCCTTCAGAAATGCTCTAGAATTAGTGATGTGTCTGATGTCTACCTTTGGCACTGTAGTCTAGGTCATATTAGCAAGAATAGAATTAACATGTTAGCTCAAGAAGAAATTCTTGAGGTTAGTGATTGTGAGTTACTTTCGATCTGTGAGTCCTGTCTTCTTGATAAGATGACCAAGTCATCTTTTACTAAAAAAGATGAACGACCCACTGAACTCCTGAGTTTTGTACATTCAAATGTATGTAGACCCATGAGCTCAAGTGTCAGAGGTGGATATTTCTACTTCATAACCTTCACAGACAACCTATCGAGATATGGGTATGTCATTTAATGAAGCATAAGTTGGAGTCATTTAAAATGTTCAAACTATTTTGAAATGAGGTAGAAAAGCAAACTGGAAAGAGTATTAAAACTCTTTGGTCTGACCGAGGGGGTAAATACCTTTCCAATGTATTTATGACATATCTTGGGGAGAATGGGATTCTCTCTCAATGGATCCCTCTTGAAACACCATAACATAATGGTGTGTTTGAAAGAAGAAATCGGACCCTGTTGGACATGGTTCGATCCACGATGGGGTTTGCTGGTTTGCCAATCTTCCTATGGGGATATGCGCTCGAGTTAGCTTGTTACATTCTAAATAGGGTTTTGAGTAAATCTGTTAATAAAATACCATATGAAATATGGACAGGGCATAAGCCAATGCTGTCACCTTAGGGTTTGGGGGTGTCTGACATACGTCAAACATTTGATGACAAACAAGCTTGGACCTAGGTCAGGTAAGTGTAGTTTTATAGATTATCCAAAAGAAATCAAAGGGTACTACTTCTATCTTGCTACTGAGCAAAAAGTATTTATCAGCCTTAAGGCAGTCATTTTAGAAAAGGAGTTCCTTGGTAAAGGAACTAATGCCTCCAAAATCGAACTTGATGAAGTACAATAGGTGAAAGAATGGACATAAGTTGTTGAACCTGAGCTAGATCTGATTAGATCAGACCCAGAACCCATTATAGAAGCATCCTTAAGGCGATCATGTAGAGTACCACATCAATCGGATAGATACTATGGTTTTCTGGTCTGGGATGGGGATCCTATCAAACTCGATGAGAACAATCAAGACCCAATCACCTATATGGATGCAATGTAGAGATCCGACTCTAAGAAATGGCTTGAGGCCATAAAATCTGAGATGGAATCCATGAAGGTCAATGATGTATGGACATTGTTTGACCCACCTAAATGGGTAAAACACATAGAGTGTAAGTGGGTCTTCAAGAGGAAAAGAGGCGTAGACGGAAAGGTGGGGATCTATAAAGCCTATCTGGTTGCTAAGGGGTATTGTCAACATTATGGTATTGACTATGATGAGACGTTCTCTCCTATGACAATGCTCAAATTCATTCAGATAATGCTTGCCACAGCTGCCCATCTGAACTATGAAATTTGGCAGATGGATATGAAAACAGCTTTTCTGAATGAAAAGCTGGATGAAGAGGTGTATATGATACAACCTGATGGTTTTACGTTCATAGATGAGTCTAAGGTGTATAAGCTTTAGAGGTCCATTTATGGACTAAAGCAGGCATCTCGGAGCTAGAACATACGATTTGGTAGAACAATCAAAATGTATGGCTTCATTAAGAATGAAGAGGAGCCCTATATATATAAATGGACTAATGGTCCAGCAATAGTATTCCTAGTATTATATTTGGATGATATTCTCTTAATCAGTAATGATGTTCCTACATTACAAGGAATAAAGATCTGCTTGTCATCACAGTTCTCCATGAAAGATCTGGGAGAAGCTTCCTACATCCTAGGGATGAAGATTTATAGAGATAGATCTAAAAAGTTGCTTGGATTGTTCCAATATACGTACATTGATACTATACTGAAATATTTTAGCATGCAGAATTCCAAGAAAGGCTATCTACTAATAGGCTATGGAATTTCTCTTTTAAAGAAGGACTGTCCAACAACACCTCTAGATAGAGAGCGTATGAATAGAATACCATATGCTTTAGCAGTGGATTCTATAATGTACGCCATGACATGTACTGATTAGATGTGGCATACTCATTAGGTGTAGTGAGTAGATACCAATCTAATCTAGGAGAGAATCATTGGAAGGTTGTTAAAATCATCCTGAAGTATTTAAGAAATACTAAGGACCAATGGCTTGTATATGATGAATCAGACTTAAAACATGTGGGGTTCACAGACTCTAGTTTTCAGTCTGATCATGATGATAGCAAGAGTGTATTAGGATATATAATGGTGGGGCTGTCTGCTGGAAGAGTTCCAAGCAGCACACTATGGCCGATTTAGTTTGCAAGGTGGAGTATGCTGCTGCATCAGATGCTGCCAAAGAAGCGGTATGGCTAAAATAATTCATCACCGAGCTCAGAGTAGAATCCTCCCATGATTGTCCAGTTCTGCTCTATTACGGTAGCTCTGGAGCCATTGCTCAGGTGAAGGAACCAAAGGCACACCAACGGACGAAGCATATTCTGCATCGCTACCATCTTGTCCAAGAGATTATGGATTGAGGTGATGTCGACCTTCAGAAGATCGACGAAAAGGAGAACCTGATCGACCAATTCATTAAAGTTCTTGCAGTGAAGGAGTTCGACGACTTTAAGTTGAAGATAGGTATTAAATACTGCAGTAATTGGCTTTAGTCCAAGTGGAAGACTGTTGAGAATGTGTCCCAAAGCCAATCATCAGTCTATTGATGATTGAGCCATATATTTATAATTGTATATAAATTATAAATTAATAAAAAATATTTTGATATTTTTCATCATAAATTCTGTTGTCTTCTAATGAACTCCTATGTTGTGATGAAGTCCATAGGACTATCTAGATTCGACAAAGGAGGATTTATCATTTAGTCCTTAAATAGTTCATGACCAAATGATACGTTGTTACTTAGGATGACAACGTTTATCAAATATAGATCGTTGTGTGCCATATAGGTTGGTTGTCCTCATAACCAAGGAGTATTGAGACACTGATATGGCATGCAAGTGAGATGTATGAGTACATCTACACTAAACGTGACCAACTCCAGGGCTTTTTTCCTATCAAGATTAGCTTCGATGGAATATGGGTATATATGTCCCTCCGATCTAAGATCACTATGGTGACTTCCAAGCAACTCACTGTATTTTAGTGTCGGACGATCTAAATTTTTAATTCAATAATGGAGGTTTCTAGGTATAGTTAAGTACTTACGGAGTTGATGTGTGTATCAAGATGGGATTGACCATTCCTGATTTTAGGAGCTGTGTTCAATTATGTTTCAATTTAGCAAAACCTTGGTCAGGATAGTCTTAGTGAGGAGTCACGGGACTAATTTCTTTGAGACAAGACATGGATATATTTCTATGGTTGACAGTCTAACCCTGAGTTATCTATTACACAGAGGTCGTAGGGATGAATTATACGGTAACTATATTTGCATAGGTTCTAAATGTTGCAATTGTGATTATTCAACCTATCCAGATGTTGGGTACCATTACTAGATGGTCACTTTGATTAGTATAAAAATTGATTTTTGTGCTACCGACTTAGGTTCGGACCTGCGGGGTCACACACATTAGGAGTTCCTACCTGATCTGATGGCTGATCTAGAGTTTCATTGGTCTGGGACTCTATGATCAAGAGTCCACTGGACTAGAACTCTAAGATCAAGAGTTCTACTAGATTGAGACTCTGAGTCCTACTTGTCTGAGACTCTCTCATCATGAGTTCTGATAATCTAGGACATTGTGGTCAAGAGACCCACTGGACTGGGACTCTATGATCAAGAGTCCTACTAGACTGGAACTCTAAGTCCTACTCATCTGGAGCTCTCTAATCAAAAGTTCCACTAGTCTGAAACTCTATGATTGTGAGTTCGACTCGTTTGGGACACTGGGTTCAAGAGTCCCACTGGTTTAGGACTCTTCAAGAGTTTCATGTTGATAGGACTCTATTGCCCAATAACCCATTCGATTTGGACTTAGATATTTTGGATGATTAATTAGCAATTTGATTGTTGATTAGCTTAATTTGATTGAGCGATGAGGATTCGATCAAGTCTGATTGAATTTGATTTGATTGGATTTGATTCGATCTGGTCATGAGATGACCTAATCGCTATGGGAGTTTTGACCCTAATTTGATCAGGACATAGATCTAATTAATTTCTAATTTAATTAAAATTTTATTAGATTAGGCTAAGCCTAATTTGGTTGGGTTTAACTTGATTTAATTGGGTCTAGATTAATTATATTTGGTTGAAACCAATTAGGACCAAGTCAAATGAAGTTTGAATTCAAGTTCTTCCATGCGCCCACCATTTTTGACTTTTCCACTCTGCTTCCCATGCCCTTCCTTTTATTTGTCGAATATTTTTTAGAGAAATAAAAATGTGTGCACATAGAAGGAGAGTCCTTCTACGTGTTAAACACAAGGGAGGGGGCATTGGATAAGGATAAGAAGCTCATTTGATTTTTGAAATCAAGTGAGTGGTTAAAACCTCTCAACCACTCGACCCTTATCATTTTCTACATGGTTTTCCTATGGTATTCACATCAATAAATTATGAGAATTTTTATGCATGCATGAGAAGGGGTTAGCATTATGTGGTAATAATTTTAGAGTGATTATGAATTAGTTCTGGGTGAAAAAAATCTTGGAGTGAAGGTGAATAGGATGGTACAGCACTTTACTTTTCCCTCATGCCTCTCTTCTCTTATGATTTTCACCTCTAAGAATATCTTACTTTTAGATATGATCTAAATAGGGATTATAGATCTAGAATTTATCTTCCCAAAAAAAATTATTTCATAGAAAAACTCTACACATAGAGGGCATGATAGGATTTTTAGTGTCTCAGGATTTTTAGGCTGAGTGAAATCTTAGATTTGGGAATCTGGGTTTGGATGGAGAGATTGAGTGTTGTGAGTATCGGATTGCCACCAAATTTGAAACACATATTCATTATCCTCCAATATTTATGTTCTAATTTTTTAGAATATATAAAAATTTAAAAAGTATACGATCAATTAGATCAATCATGATCAGCCATCGAAGGCTTCGACGAGGAGCTAACAGTCTAGTGGGACTGATCGGGACCAGGAGCTCCGTATGGACCAATCGTAGAGGCCGAACATATGTGCGGCTATGACATGATACTAGAGTATTATTCAATGGACTCAGATTTTGGTGATCGACTATCCATAAAAAGATATTGTATTCTGAATACGTAGATATAGTAAATAGTTTATTATATAGTTTTATTTTTAGATCTATTGATATATGCATGCATATTATGTTTAAATTCTAATGTGTAGGATTAAATATTTTAATATGATCAGTAGATAATTAATTAAATTAATTATTTTCTACTATATTATTACTATTTTTGAAATATTTTTTAAAAGTAGCATAGCAAACCCTGCACTATTTTCTTCATTTATCTCGGTATAGGTATGTGTATTTGATGCAATATAAATTTGAAGATTTTGAAAAGTTCAAAAAATTCAGACATGAAGCAGAAAAATAAACTAAAAAATTCATTAAGATTCTTTGATTAGATCGAGGAGGTGAATACCTTACTCGAGAATTTCTAGACTATCTTAAGCAAAATGGCATAGTCTCTCAATAGACTTCACCTAGAATACCTCAACTCAACGAAATTTCAGAATGGAGAAATTGGACCTTATTAGGTATGGTCTGATCTATGATGAGCTTCATAGACCTTTCTGAGTTTTTTTGGGGACATAGTCTAATGATCGCTATATATTTATTGAATAGAATTTTCTCTAAAATCATTCCTACCACACCGTATGAGATATAGCATGGTAAGAAACCAAGTCTGAGTCACCTCAAAATTTAGGATTGTCCAGCTCATGTCAAGAGACAACAGAAGGACAAGTTAGAGTATAGGTCCTTTAGAGCTCGATTCATAGGATATCCTAAAGAGTCATTAGGATATTATTTCTATATTTTAGAAGATCATAATATGATTGTGAGTCGACAGACCATCTTCCTTGAAAAATAGTTTATTCAAGATGGTAGCATCGAAAGGCAGATTAGGCTCAAGGAGAAAGTCTCTAAAGATTAACGAGCTAAGGATCCTATAAAATCCAATCAGATTAAGCCAGTCCAATCACTACCTCCTCCACCTCATAGATCAGAAAGAATTTTTCATCCTCCTAAAAGGTACTTAGGTACTATTTTAGAGGATGTAGAGAAAATATTTCTCATGGAAAATGGGGTTCATGGTGATGATCCCAAAACCTATGATGAGATGATATTAAATATCGACTCTGAGAAATGGTTAAAGGTAATGAAGTCAGAGATTGACTCAATATGCTCGAACCAAGTTTGGATCTTGATAGATCCACCTAAAGGTATAGTACCTATTGGGTGTAAATGGATCTACAAGAGAAAGATAGGTGCAGATGAGAATGTGGAGACATTCAAGGCTAGGTTAGTTGCAAAAGGGTATAGTCAGCGCAAAGATATTGACTATCAGGATACCTTCTCGCTAGTAGCCATGGTAAAATCCATCCGCACATTACTTGCTATTGTAGCCTATTTTGATTATGAAATATGGTAGATGAATTTAAAAATGGTCTTCTTAAATCGATATCTTGAGGAAGATATCTATATGGAACATCTGCTAGGTTTCACATTTAGTGATGCTGATCACAAGATCGACGAGCTACAAAGGTCCATCTTTGGACTTAAGCAAGCATCTCAGAGTTAGAATGCTCATTTCAATGATGTGATCAAATCATTTGGATTCATCAAGAACGAAGAGAAACCGTGTGTATTCAAAAAGGTCAGTAGGAGCACTGTTGTCTTCCTCATACTGTACATGGATGACATCCTCCTTATTGGAAATGATATTCCCATATTGACCACAGTTAAAATATGGTTATCAAAAGAGTTCTCTATGAAAGACCTAGGAGAGGCATCCTTTATTCTAGGAACTAAGGTCTATAGGGATAGACTGAATAGGATGCTGGGTCTCTCACAAAAGATGTACATAGAGGAGGTACTAAAGAGGTTTAGCATTGAAAACTTCAAGAGAGGATTGGTGCCCTTCAGACATGGCATTCATCTCTCCAACAAGATGTATCCCAGCACACCTAAGGGATTAAACGCATGAGCAAGATCCCTTATGCTTCGGTAATAGGGAGCCACATGTATGCCATGCTATGTACACGATCTAATATCGCCCATGCTATGAGTGTCACGAGCAGATATCAATCGAATCCAGGTGAAGAGCAATGGACTTATATGAAATGTATCCTTAAGTACTTGAGAAGGACTAAGGATATATTTTTGATTTTTGGTATTGGAGAACTCCAGGTCTAGGGTTATACAGACTTAGATTTTATGTCTAAATAGATGATCGAA
Source organism: Cocos nucifera (assembly GCA_006176705.1). Classification (NCBI taxonomy): domain Eukaryota; kingdom Viridiplantae; phylum Streptophyta; class Magnoliopsida; order Arecales; family Arecaceae; genus Cocos; species Cocos nucifera. The sequence goes on from QRFJ01001444.1 coordinate 41,283, forward strand.
AGTCGACATCTGATAGTCTATTTGTGTGAAATTATGGTGCTGTCAGCTAAAAGAGTTTCAAGCAAACTGTGATAGTAGATTCCACCATGGAAGCAGAGTACATCGCTGCATCAGAAGCTGCAAAGGAGGTATTTCGATGCAAGAAGTTTGCCATAGAACTTGGAGTGATGCCATCAGATGTCATCCCTCTGTACTGTGATAATAATGGCGCCATAACCCTAGCTAAGGAGCCGCAGTCTCACCAAAAATTCAAGCACATCAAGCGATGATTCCACCTCATCTGTGATTATCTCGAGAAGGATTATGTTAAGGTCAAAAGAGTCAACTCCACGGACAATGCGACAGATCTACTAACGAAGCCTTTAGGCCAGCAGAAGTTCGAAGCCTACCATGAGAAGATGGGACTTAGATTTATAGCCAATTAGCTTTAGATCAAGTGGGAGTTTGTTAGATATGTGCCCTAGAAGCCAGATTGGCTAACACTTGTAATACACTTCTAAGGGCAATTTTATAATTTTGATTATAAATTAATAAAAGAATTATTTTCTATCATAGTGTGTATTTAAAGTGTATGTGATACATCCTTTGAGTTAATAGTAATAGTAATTCATATTTTCAAAGAGTTAAAAATTTAAGACATGAATTTTCATAATTAACTTATAAACTGCTTCCGATCGTAGGATCATCATGAGGATGGTGATTGATCCGAAAGGTTGGTGTACGATTGCTTTCTTTGAGTAGATGAGTCTTGAGTCTACGATGTGGAGACACCAGAGTAAGAGTATAAGTATTTGTTAGAGAACGAGGGCACTGAGTGTGACCACCTCAAGCATTTATAAGGAAGTCTACCTTCTCATCGATGATTGGCTTGATGTTGCAGTAGTGTGTCTGGTTCTTTGACCTGAGGTTCATCGATAATTTACTTTGAGGGTATTGTAGTTTGACTACATCATAACTTGGTCTTCTAGCCATTCAGAATCCTGAGGTGTATGTTGGCTATAGAACGCTCATTGTAGGTATTGGATTGCACCAACAAGGGATCTATCTACCTCGGTAGATTAGGAGTAGCCGTATGATGATCATGAGAATCGAGTCCATAAGCCCATGGCCATGGTAGAGTGAAAATGATAGAAAGAGCTTCTATAAGGATTTTACATAGGACTCGAATGGAATGATTAATTGATATGATGGATATTGGGTTTGATGAGTTCACCTTAACCCTAATCCTGTCGGGGCTCAAGATAGAAAAACCCAATCACATAGGTAGCTACACCAAGAGATTCACTTTTAGTTTTGATGGGTTGTCACCATATACTGCTAGGTGTCACTGGTAGATTTTGGGAGCAATTAGAATGATTTTGATGATCGATCATTCTAATTATATGAATCAGAAAAGTTTTGGTCCATCAAAAGGTATTTTGATGATGTCGATGATGGAGATCATAACATATCTCATTACCATACGAAACTAAATCTAATTAGATCATACAAATAAGGGTTTGGATCTAGATGTCATCAATTGAGCTAATCTAGTTTGATTGATTTGGATTAGATCCAATCAGGTTCAAGGTAATCGTGCTAGCACACGATTGAGCCTGACTTTCTTCTTCTATAATCTTTCTGATTTATCCCAATAAAGTTGAATTTAATTTAACTAATTTCTATATCTTGAATGGTTTATTTTCATCTGACTGGAATAAGTCCAGGTTAGATTAATTATAAAAATTAAATTCATTCCTAGTGTAATTGGACTAGGGCCAATAGTTGACCCAATTGAGAGAATTGAGGGTCACATGATTAAAAAATTTTAGAAACTTTTTTAGAAATTATTTTGCTTTAATTTTTAGATAGGTGATAGAGCATGAGTTATACTTTGGATGTGCAAAATTTTCTGATTTTTAGAGGTGCCTAGACTAGGTTTTGATAGAGTTTGATTTGGATCAAACTCTTAAGGGAAGAGTCCTAGACGCACATGGACTCTTCCTTATCCTTTCATGCTGCCACCTTTCAAATGGATTTTTAGCATCAAAACTAGATGAAATCTGGGGATTTTTGTGGAGATCAGGTCTAGGAGTCCCAATGGTCGAATTAATAAGATTTTTGGTCAAAAAGGGACTTTTTATGGTGCTATATCTTGTATAAGAACTCTTCTCACAAAATTGCCTCAACATAATTTATTTTTTCCACACCCAAAGAAGCCTTCCCTCTAATATCCATGCTCCCTCTATCCTCTCTCTCCCTCTCTTCTACATGCCTAAAAAGTTAGGCACAAATCTGAGTTAAAGGTCCAAGGTTTTTGGTACAAGATTCAGCATCTACGTGATGGTGTTCGTAAGATGAACAGGCTGCCCTCAAAAATTATTTTGAAGGCTTTTCAAATCAAATCCAGATCTAATTTTTGGAGAAGAGATTCATGAGAAGAAGATGTTCAGATCCTACCTAAGTGGATATTGGTAGAGGTTAGGCGTGTGTGTGGCTCCTTCCAAAATCTCAGGAATCAATAGGATCATCGTAGGATAATTAGATTATCAAATTAGGTACTTAAAATTAAATTTGATTTAATTTTATTTTTAACTTTTAATATAAGATCTCTATGATCAGATCTGAGAAGTCTCAGATCTAATTAAATTTTTTTTAAAAAAATTTAAAATATTTCTTCAGATCCAATCAGATCTGAACGATCTTGTGCTAGGAAAATATGTTTTTCCTTTAAAAAATGATCTTCTATTTTCCCTAGAGAAGAAGTATCCCAGGGATTTTGATGTTTTGATGGCTCAGGCTGAAGGATACACCCAAATAGAAGAGGCCTTCAAAGCCAAGGATGATGAAGTTGCAACAGAGCAGCAAGTGGGTGAATCTAGTAAGCCCGCACTTGAGAAAATGCCGAGTGAAGCTCGACCATGCTTCCGGACCCCTCCTAAATGTAGACGAGCTTGAACTCCTTTTCGAGCTCATTGGCAAAAGAGTCCCGGTCGAAGGACATGGTGGAACTCTCCCCCTAGAAGATTTCACAACTACGGCCCCCTTAATGCTCCGAAAACTCAAGTACTGATGGAGATTAAGAAGTAGCTATCGAGGTCTGAGAGGATGTGCACTCATCCTAGCAAGTACAATCCTAACAAGTATTGTCTCTACCATTATGATCACGGTCACGATACTGAAGAATGCATTCAGCTCCAAGATGAGGTCGAGGAGCTCATCAGGCGAGGTTGGCTTGGCTGATTTCACGACATCAACCTGAGGCAAGGGAAGAGTGGTCGAGAGCTCTACTGCAATCAGAATGACTGAGGAAGGAGCAGCAAGGAGATTGACCCCCACTAGGCATCATAAACACCATCTCTAGGGGACCTCGATGGGACTAGGTTGGTGGATCTGAGGGATCGGCTAAAAGATGGAGGACTGAAGAATCCATCACTTTCAATGAAGAAGATGCACAAGAAGTTTAGTTCCCACACAATGACATGGTTGTAGTTTCTTTGAATATCGTAGACTATGATGTACGCCGCATTCTTATCAATAATAGAAGTTTGGCCGATGTTTTATTTTATGATGCTTTCTCCAAAATATTTATACATAATGGTTGGCTTGGACCAATGAGTACCCCATTGGTGGGCTTCATTGGTGATGCTGTGCTAGTTGAAGGAATAATAACATTAATGGTGGCTACAGGATGACATCCGAGATAGTTCAGGGCACAAGTAGATTTTTTGGTAGTAAGAGCTTCATCTACTTACAATGCAATTCTTGGCTAGCCTAGTCTAAATGCACTTCGGGCAGTAGTGTCGACCTACTATTTGAATATGAAGTTTCCAACAAGCTATGGGATTGGAGAGGTCAAAGGAGATCAAGCTCTGGCAAGATACTATTACTTAATTGCTTTACAGAAGAGCGGTCAATTAGATCCTTATCCTATTGACGGGCTGGACGTCCGAGATGACCTTACTGAAGAATGAGGGAAATCCATGGAAGACCTTATCTCAATCCCTTTGAATGATGGAAATAAGGAGCACATAGCACAAATTAGCTCCAATCTAGGAGAAGAGGTGCGAGAGCAACTCATCGCCTTCCTATAAAGAAATGCAGACATCTTTGCTTGGATCCTCATAGATATGCCTGAAATTGATGCTGAGGTTATGGAACATCGTCTGGCTGTTGATCCCAAATATCGATCAATGAAGGAAAAGATGCACAGCCATGCATCAGAAAATAGAAGATAATTGTAGAAGAAGTTGACAAGCTCCTCAAGATCGGATTCATCCGAGAAGTCTCCTATCCGAACTGGATTTCCAATGTAGTCCTTGTTAAGAAGGCAAATGGCAAGTGCAGAATATGCATAGACTTCAAGAAATTGAACAAAACCTGCCCAAAAGATAGTTATCCCCTGTCCAGAATCGATTAATTAGTGGATGCAATTTTAGGCCATGAACTCCTCACTTTCATGGATGCCTTCTCTGACTATAACTAAATCAGAATGGCATCAGAAGATGAGGAGAAGATTGCTTTTATTACTAATCATGGTCTTTATTATTACAGGATTATACCTTTTGGGCTTAAAAATGTAGAAGCAACCTACCAGCGCCTGATGAATAAGATCTTGAAGGAGCATATTAGCTATAACATGAAGGTTTATGTAGATAACATGCTTGTCAAGAGCTGAACCTCAACAAATCATATTATCGATCTTGAAGAGACCTTCAATGCCCTCTAAAAATATAAAATGAAGTTGAACCCGACTAACTGCACCTTCGACGTAACTTCGGAAAAGTTCCTAGGGTTCATGGTATCGAGGTTCTAGATCGAAGCAAATCTAGAGAAGATTCGGACCATTCGATAAATGATTGCCCTAAAATCAATAAAAAAAATTCAGCACCTGATAGAAAAAGTGGCGGCCATGAACCGCTTCATCTCGAGGTCGGCTGAGCTATGCATGCCCTTCTTCCATGTTTTTAAATAGTCAAAGAACTTCTACTAGACTGTCGAATGTCAACAAGCATTTGAAGAATTAAAAGACTACCTCGGCTCACCTCTCCTACTGGCAAAACTTGAATTTGGAGAACTATTTCTGTACCTAGTGGTCTCCCCAGTGGCCCTTGCGGTGGTCCTAGTTAGAGAGGAGATGAAAGTGCAGCGGCCGATCTACTCTATGAGCCAAATCCTAAGGGATGTTGAGACTAGGTACACCAAGTTGGAAAAGTTAACTTATGCTTTATTGATTGTAGTCCGAAAGCTCCGATCTTATTTTCAAGAGCACACTATAACACTCCTCATAGATCAACCAATTAAGATAGTTCTTCATCGAATAAATGCCTCTAAAAGAATCATAAAATGAGAAATTGAGCTCATAGAGTTTGATATCAACTTTTAGCCTCCGCCATCGATCAAGGCCCAAATATTAGTAGATTTCATGGTAGAATGTACTATTCTAGATGAGTCAAAACTTGAACAGAATGAAATCAATATTCCATGGCTATAGCCGAGCTCCTTTGAAGAAAGAGCAGACCTTCCTGAAGGCTTCTGGGAGCTGTATGTGAATGGTTCATCCAATGCTTCGGACGTAGGCGCAGGACTGATCTTGGTTAACTCGGAGGGAGTCATTACCGAATATGCATTGCATTTCAAATTTTCTGCCATAAATAATGGGGCTAAGTACATAGCGCCGATCACAGGATTGAAGATAGCCAGAGAACTAGAGATGGATCGGCTCCAAGTCTATAGTGACTCTCAGTTGGTAATAGAGCAAGTTAGTGGCATCTATAAAGCTTTGGAAGAAAGTTGAAGGGAAATCCTGATTTTCCATACCAGGTTCGTTCAGATATGATCGGATCAAGAGATATATTTCAAAATTTTTCTCTTTGATCCAAATCAGATCTGAGATATTTTAGATCTAATTTTTATTATTCTAATAATTAAAATAAAATATAGATAAATTAAATTAGATTTAATTTACCTTGATGTAGGATAATCTTATTACTCGTTGATGATCCTGTAAGCAGCGAAAGGTTCTAGATCTAGCCATGCAAGTACCTGACCTCTACCGATATCCACTTGAGTTGGATCTGGAGATCCTCTTCTTCTCTATCATATCTCCAAAAATTAGATCTAAATCTGATTTAGAGGATCTTCAAAATAGCTTTCGAAGATCAGCAGTTGTCCTTTGCAGCAGCGCAGCCTTCTAGCTTTCTGTCGCCTTTCTCTCGCCTAGATTGCACCAACTGAGATCCCAAACTTCTTTGGGCATGGAGAGGAGAGGGAGAAGATGAACTTGGCATGGAGGAGGAAGAGAGAGGCAGCCCTGGGGCGTAGAGAATTATTCTCATCTTTGAGTTGGGCGTAGGGTCTTATTTATAGACTATGCGTGATCCAACTCCTCTTCATCCCAACCAATCACAATCCTTTATGAAATCAGATCTAAATCTGATTGATGGGAATAGAGTACCTTGGATTTATCCTTAGATGGTGCCTAAGACCAGTCAAAGATGGTTCTTAGTAGGAGTCTAATCAGAATCCAATAAGGAGATGAAGTCCCTGTCCAATAGGGACTCCTGAGCGCCTCAAACTTGGGCACATGCCACTTAGCGTGCGCCCTCTTCTTGTCAGTTTTGGAGGGGACAAGCCCCACCAGCTCTCTATAGGTGGCGCACACTAGAATAGAAGTCAAATATCAATGGTCAATATTTGACCAATCAAAGGTCAACTTTTGACCAAAGTCAAAAGACAAAATGGCAGGTGACCAAAAATGGTAGGTATATCTTACAAAATAAGACAACCCTTTTCTAACCTGAAGGCTCCAGTCAGACCAAGTGAAGGCCTCATCGACCAAACTTTTGGCTCAATCAGGATAACTATTTATGATAGTAAAAGAAGAACGTTAGGTTAATCGAGTGCTAGCATGAATTTTCTGAACCTAATTTAAATTCCATTCAGTTAATTGAACTGGATCAGTTCAATTGATGATCACCAGATTCAAACCTTATTTTGTGACCAGTTAGTTCAGTTCTGTATGGTAATAAATTGTCATGATCTCTATCATCACATCATCGAAACTCCTTTCGATGGATCAGAACTCTTCTGATTCGAATAGCTAGAATGATCGATCATCTAAATCATTCTAATTGCTCCCAAATCCACTAGTGAACCATAGCAGTATATGGTGGCAACCCATAGAGCTGAATGTGAACCTCTTGGTGTAGCTACCTGTGTGATTAAGTTTTTATCTTAGCCCCAATCAGATTAGGGTTAAGGTGAACTCGTCAAACCCTAGTTTCTTCATATGATGTAATCATTCGATTCAAGTCCGATGTGAAGACTAAATAAAACTTTTCTATTATTTCACTCTACCATGGCCATGGGCTTCTGACTTGATTCTTATGATCATCATAGGGATGCTCCTTTCAACAGGTAGATAGATTCCATCTTGATGCAATCTAGTTCCTATAATGAACATGCTATAGCCAACATACATCTCAGGGTTTCCGAATGCTAGGAGATTGAGTTAGTCTATCAACTATAACACCCTCAAGGTGAATGTCGATGCACCTCAGATCAAAAAATCAGACACACCACTACAGCATCGAGTCAGTCATTGACGAGAAGGTAGACTTTCTAATGACTACTCGAGATGGTCACGCTCAGTGCCCTCGTTCTCTAATGAGTATCTGTACTCTCACTCCGATGTCTCCACACCATAGACTCAAGACTCATCTACTAAAGAGAAGCGATTGTACACCAACCTTCCGGATCAATCACCATCTTCATGATGATCCTATGGTCGGGAGCATTTTATGAGTTAATAATGATTATTCATATCTTAAATTTTCAACTCTTGAAAAAATGAATTATCATTATCATTAACTCAAAGGATGTATCACAGACACTAAATACACGTATGTGATAGAAAATAACCCATTTTATTGATTATAGTCAAAATTATAATTTTGCCCCTAGAAGTGTATTATAAGTGTCAGCCAATTCTAGCTTCTAGGGCATATATTCTAACAAAAGTATAGTAAAATATCTCAAGAAAGTGAAGAACTTGACTTCGACCTTTAATAATTTTAGCATTCGATAGATTTCGAGAGCAGAAAATACCAGACCTTCTCTCTAAATTGGCCACATTGGCTTTAATCGAACTGCCTAAGGAAGTCATTTTTGAAGTTTTGAAATACCCAAGCTCGGAGGAGCAATAATCTGTGATGCAGGTCGACCATGAGCCCAGCTGGATTGACCCACTAGATATTTATCTCAAAGATGGGATTCTTTCTCATGATCCAAAAGAAGCTCGAAAATTAAGAAATCAAGCCTCCTGGTATGTTCTATATGAAAACAAACTTTATAATAGGTCATACTCTTTACCACTCTTGAGATATCTTAGACCTTTTGAGAATGATTTTGCACTATGAAAAGTGCATGATGGGGAATGTGGAAATCATTTTGGAGCCAGAGCTCTATCTCACAAACTACTTCGGTAGGGCTATTATTGACCGATAATGCACCAAGTTCTATAAAGTATGTCAAAAAATATGATCATTGTTAAAGAAATACAAACATTCCAAAACAGCCAACTTCTGAGCTTATACCACCGAGCGCCCCATGGCCATTTGCATAATGTGGAATGGACATACTCAGATCCTTTCCAATGGCATTTGGACAGTAGAAGTTTCTCCTGGTAGCAATCGATTATTTCACTAAATAGATTGAGGCCGAACCTCTAGCAAAAATTCTTAAAGCTAAAGTGCAGGATTTCATTTGAAAGTCAATTATTTGCAGATTCAGCCTACCTCGAACTCTTATAATAGATAATAGATGCTAGTTTGTGTTAAAAAATATGTTTCAAAACCAATCATCAGCTTGTTGATGGTTGTGCTACATTATATCTATAATTAATTTATTAATAAATAAAATATATTTTTGATATTTTTCATTGCAAATTATTCATCCTCTAACAAACTCAATTATTATGATTAAGTTCTTAGGATTATTTAGCATTGATAAAGAGAGGATTTATCGATTAGTCCTTAAATCTGTTCATGACCAAATGATAAGTTGTTAATTAGGATAGCATCATTTATCGAGCATAGGTCGCTGTATGCCATATAGATTGATTGTCCTCTTAACCAAGGAGTTTGGAGACATTGGTATGGCATACAGGTGAGATGTATGGATACATCATCATTGAACGTGACCAACTTTAGAGCATTCTACTATCGAGAATGTCTCTGATGGGATATAGGTATCAGCATCCCTTAGACTTGAGATCACCTCAGTGACTTGCAAGCAACTCACTATGCTTTGGTACCAGACTAACTAAATTTCTAATTCAATAATAGAAGGCTTCTGGGCACAATCAAGTACTAGAAAAGTTAGAGTGTGATCAAGATGGAATTGACCACTCCAAAAGTTGGAGAAGAATGTATCATTATATTTCAATATAGCAAAACCTTGGCTAGTATAATCCATCTGATGGATTTGATATTTTGAAATACATTATGGACAACCTGATCAAGTATGATAGTTGATCTCTGAGATGTCCTACGAACATTTTGGTTAAGAGGATGAATTATATGAAAACTATATCCATATGGGTTCTAAGGATGTTATTCTATACATTAGACCTATCCAACCGTCGGATACCATTGCTAGATGATTACTTCATTTGGTACAAGAATCTATTCCTATGCCACTGGCTTAGTTTCAAACTTATGAGATCATATACATTAGAGCTCATGATCTAATCGAATGATTGATCAATGATCAAGAATCATTCTAAGGTTAAACAATCAATACGATTGATATTTAACCTAGTGCAAGTGTTGCAGGAGGATCGATTAGCAATTATATTACTAATTGGCTTAATTTGATTAAGCCAGAGGATTAAAATTAAGTCTAATTAAATATAATTTTGTTAGATTTAGTTTGGACTTGATTGGATTAAGTCCAATTGGCTTATTGGATAAGCCAAGTGCAAGGAAAACTAGTCCTAATTTAACTAGGACTTAGATCAACCCAATTTTCTAATTTGATTAAAAAATTAAATCAAAATTAAATTAAATTTAATTTGATTTAATTAATTCATCAATTGGGTTAGGGCCTAATATATTTGGTTGACTTGGTTTTGATTTAATTTGCTTTAAGAAACCACTTTGACCAAGTCATAGATGGAAACCTAGTAAGACTAGGATTCCACCTTGTGCCATCTTAGCCCCTCATGCCCCATGCCCTCCTCTATTTTGTGCAACATAAATCCCTCTCCTAGGCCTTCTCATGCATGCCCTCCTCTCCTCTCTTTCTCATATGGAAATTAGATAGTGGACCAAGTCAAAGAAGGGAATTTATTTTGGTTTCAAATCCTATGAGATAGTATTTTGAAAAAATAAAATACCTCCTCCCATGTGTGTCACCCTCCTCTCTATTTTTGCTCTAATTTTTATGATAAAATAAAGAAGGTTTTGGGTGACTTTCTCAAGAGGTTCCACATCAAAAATTCTGGTGAGGGCACACAACCTAAACTTGCCCGAATTGGACAGTCCTTGTCTAGTTTTTGACCTAGATAAGGACTCCTCTTTTTCTTTATATTTAGGATAAATTTTGGACCATTTTTTGGAGAGATTATAGACCATTTTGAGAGCTTTGAGGTGTGTAAAAACTAGGAAGAGAGAATCCTTGGGCATTGGGGTTTCATGGATACCAAACAAGGTGTCTAGATGAGAGCAAAGAGAAGAAGAAGAGGGTCTTCTTCTAGGATTGCTATATTCATCTCTTTCCTTCCTCCTTCTTTGAGTTTTCTGAGAGTGTCCCATATCTGAAATCTCCTCTCCTCCTTATCCTCTTTGGAAGAGTCCAAATTCAAAAGAAGAAGGCATCTGATTGACCATCAAAGAAGGATCAGCACAGTACCAGCATACTGTGCTAATTTTCTGCATTAGGACTTCTGATCGTGATTCATAGGCTCGTGTGGATGACTCCTAGAGGTCGGATGCATGTGCATCTTGCAACATTATCCTCAACCCTAGATCAGCAAGTTAGAACATCTAACTTGTATAGGTAATAGATCTGATCTATTTTTTTTACACCTACATTAGATGTAGTGTATATACATGTTAATATAATCAACATGTTCTAGTTTTTTTATTATATTTTAATTTTTGATTTAATGACATGCCATGATCATGTAATAGATTACTACATCTAGGATATTTTTTTATATTTAAATTAATTTTGATTAATTTTAGTCTTTCGCTACCTGATCTTGAAAAGTTTCAAGATCTAGCCCTAAAATCCTAGATCTGGTTCCTTTAGTTTGCAGGGACAAAATTTGTCGAGTTCTATGAAGATTTGAACATCTCTCATAATTTTACATCAGTAGCTCATCCATAGAAAAATGATGAGGTCAAGGTTACTAATAGAACCCTGTTATAGGGTATAAAAGCAAGATTAGAAAGAATAAAGGGGACTTGGGTAGACAAACTCTATCATGTGCTCTAGGCATACCAAACTATCCAAAGACTGCCAACTGGGGAGACCCTATTTGCCTTAGCTTTTGGAATCGAAGCGGTCATCCCAGTAGAACTCAAACTTTCATTAGCATGAGTCGTGGCATTCAATGAGCAGCACAACTCGCAGGATCTTAGGGCTAACCTCGACTTGTTAGAGAAAAAATGGAAAGAAGCTTAAGTTCGGATGGCAGCCTACAAAAAGAAAGTAGCTCGCTACTACAACTCAAGAGTCAGAAGCAAAGTATTCAAAGTGAAGGACTTAGTACTCCGATGGGCAGCAATTTCACAACCTTAGAACTAAGAAAAGCTCGTCCCAAATTGAAAAGGCTCATATGAAGTCATGGAGGTTGTCTGGCCTGGGACCTATCATCTAAATGACCTTGGAGGAGCTGATCTTCCTCGACAATGGAACTCAGAGAATCTACGAGTGTACTACCAATGACTTTGTTTCAATAAAATTTTCTTACTTAAGCATTTTTATCTCTGGTGAAAAATTGTGATGGCAAGAAACAACCTCCTGAATTAATCAAAACTATTGCTCCAAGAATTGATTTTGATGATTACAAAGCATTTGACAGAATTACCAATGAATTTGGCTTGAAAAAAGACTTTTTGTATTTCAAGGGCAAAATCATAATTTTATCATGTTTTGATCTAAGAACCTCAAGAGCAAGTATAGAAGATTTTTGATCTTTTGGAGGTAGTTCCATAATTTTTGGATGCTTATTTTGGAAAAAAATCAAGTTTGAAGCAAAAGGGTCGACCCCTAGGTCGTCCCCTGCTGAAAAGGGCTATTTGGCATGCTGTCTCTATGCCAAGGGTCGACACCAGGGTCGACCTCTGCTGTTCCGAAGGCTAAAAATATAGAATGACTATTTTTTTGAATTTTATCTCAGAGGTCGACCCTTGTGCCATGAGTCGACCCATGAGTCAACCCCTGCAACGAAACTTTTTCTACAATGACTATTTTTTTCTTATTTTAGTAGATTTTAATGATTTCTTTAATGCCTCCAATGGCTACAAATCTTGTTCAGGATTCTCTCCTCCATCTACTAAAAATCTAAAAGGCTTTAAATAGAAAAATACATAAGAGATTGGTGTGATTCAATTATCAACCCTAAGCAAAAAGTATTCATCAACAAAAAAAGCTTTCATCTTCAAGTTCACCAACCTCTCAAGAGCTGATTCAAGTCTCCAACAACCTTGAGGAAAATCAGAGAAGCTTCCTCCACTATTGTGAAAAGCATTTTAAGGTTTTATTTGCTCATAAAGAGAGCTAAACTTGTATTTGATTATTATTAAATTTTTTTCTCTGCTTTACTATTTTGATTTAAGTTTTGGGAGGATTCCAAAACTTAGGAAGGTTGATCCTAACCTTGAATAGGATTGGCTTATACCCAAAAAATAAGTATTCTAGCTTGGGATAGCTAGGGTTGGAGATTTTCAATGGTGTATTTTGTTTGAATAAGGTTAGTGGATTTTAATTCCCAAGTAGGAGCTTGGGGAGTGGATGTAGGTGCAAGAAAAGCACCAAATCACTATAAATCTTGTTTGTTTGTGGTGTGCTTGCTATCTTTCTTTCCTTAGTTTGTTAAATTTTTGATTTCTAATTTTTTATATTTTTTTCTAACCTAAATCGCTTCACACACACGTCTTGCATATCATCATTCAATTTTGATATCTTTAAATTAGCTTTAAAATTTTAAAAATCCAATTCACCCCCCCTGCATAGCTGGGCAACAAGTGGTATCAGAGCCCGGTACTCTAGCCCTACTTTGATTTAACCATCAAAGAGCCAAAGATCTATGGCAACCCAAGTTAGTATTTCTCTAGCTGAAGGACAGTCTGCAAACCAACCTCCACTTTTCAATCGATCAAACTATACCTATTGAAAAGCTCGGATGAGAATTTTCATATAAGTACTTGACTATGATATGTGGAGTATCATGGTTAATGGACCACACATGCCCACTAAAATAATTGATGGTGAGGAATCAATCAAACCCAAAAAGGAATGAGATGAGATTGATAAGAAAATATCTCAACTCAATGCAAGGGCCATAAATATTTTATATTATGCTCTAGATGCTAATGAATTTAATCATATTTCAACATACATGTTGGCTAAGAAAATATAGGATAGGTTAGAAGTAACTCATGAAGGCACTAATTAAGTTAAGGAGTCAAAAATTAACATGCTTGTGCACAAATATGAACTTTTCAAAATGGAGCATGATGAGTCAATAACTATAATATTTACTAGATTTACGGATATTATAAATGATCTTAAAAGTCTTGGCAAGTCTTATTCTAATAGTGACCTTGTAAGAAAAATTCTTAGGTCTTTGCCAAGAACATGGGAGGCCAAAGTGACTGCAATCTAAGAAGTCAAAGATCTAAAAGTTTTACCCTTGGAGGAGCTTCTAGGATCACTAATGACGCATGAGCTAAGTATGAAACAACATCAAGAAGAAGATGTCAAGAAAAAGTAGACAATAGCCCTTAAATCCACCACTCAACAAGAGGAGGAATCCAATGAAATGGAAGATAAAGAACAAGATGAAGAAATAGCCCTCATCATAAGAAAGTTCAAAAAAATTTTGAAGAGAAAATAAGGGATAAGGACGAGGCTACCTACCAAAGGAGAGCATAGTAAGAAAAAGGATAGGGAGCAGTCCCTTATTTGCTATGAATATAAGAAGTCGGGGTACTTTAGGTCTGAATGTCCTCAACATAAAAAGATTTTCAAGAAATACAAGAAAAAGGCTATAGTGGCAACATGGAGTGATAGTGATGACTTAAGCTCCGAAGAGAAAGAAGCTCATGAACAAGCCAACGTGTGCCTTATGGCACATGAGAATGAGGTAAGTGCTGAAATCTTAAATGAATTTATATTCAAAGAACTTCAAGAAGCCTTCTATGATTTAGTAGATGATTTAAAGAAGTTAGAAACTAAAAATAAAGATGTAAAATTAAAAAATCAAGTCTTGCTAAAAAAAATGAAACCATCCTAAGTGAAAAACTAGTCTTAACTCAAGAGAATCTAAATTTAAAAAATAAAATTGATAATTTAAAATAGATAGTTAAAAAGTTTATTTTGAGTTCAAATAAACTTCATATGATTCTTGAAAATCAAAAGGGTGTTTATGATAAGGCCGGTCTAGGCTATAACACCTTAAGAGAATAAAAATTTTTGAAAAATATTTTTGTAAATTCACAAAGCAACAAATTTTTAAATGTTACTTACTTTAAATGTGGTAAACTAGGATACAAATCTTATACATGCTTCTCTAATAATTCAAATATAAAGAAAATATGGGTTCCAAAAGAAACCATTGTGACTAATCTTAAAGGATCTAAGAAAACTTGGGTACCTAGAGTAAGGACTTGATTTTGCATGTAGGTGTATCTTACATCCAAAGAAGAAAATTGAAGAAGGTATCTCGACAACGGATGCTCAAGATACATGACCAGTGATGAGTCCCAATTCATCACGCTTGATGCTAAAAATGGAGGGATGGTTATATTCGGAGATAATGGCAAAGAAAAGATCATTGGTATAGGTAATGTCGGTATCACTCCCTCCAAGTATATTAAAAATATTTTATTAGTAGATGGTTTAAAATACAATCTCTTAAGTATTAGTCAACTTTGTGACAAGGGTTACAAAGTTATTTTTGAATCTTTATTGTGCTTTGTAACTAGTCCCAATGATGATGGCATTAAGTTAGTTGGTCAAAGGCATGGTCATATTTATATGGTAGATTTGAATGATCTTTCTACGATAAACATGCAATGTCTAGTAGCTATGAATGCCAAAATTAATGAGACTAGTTGACTTTGGCATCGTAGGCTTGCACACATCAGTATGCATTCATTTTCAAAGTTTATCAAAAAGGAATTAGTTACTAGTTTACCAAAATTGAACTTTGAAAAAGATAAAATTTGTGATGCATGCCAACTAGATAAACAAACAAGAGTTTCATTCAAATCTAAGAACATTGTTTCAACTTCTAGGCCATTGAAACTTTTGCACATGAATTTGTTTGGTCCTACAAGAATAGCAAGCTTAGGTGAAAAATGTTATGGTTTTGTAATTATCGGTGACTACACACGTTTTATATGGATTTTCTTTTTGGCACACAAAGATGAAACTTTTCATGTTTTCATAAAGTTTTACCAAAAAGTTACAAATGAAAAAGGATTTTCAATTCAAAGCATTCGAAGTAATCATGGAACCAAATTTGAAAATCAAGACCTTAAAAAATTTTGTGACAAAAAAAAAATTAGCCATAATTTTTCAACACCTAGGACACCCCAACAAAATGGAGTAGTAGAAAAAAAATAAAACTCTAGAAGAAATGGCCCGTACCATGCTATGTGAAAGCAATCTTTCAAGATATTTTTAGGTATAAGCAATTAACACAGCATGTTACATCTTAAACCATGGCCTAATCAGACCATTTTTAAAGAAAACATCCTATGAATTTTGGAAAGGAAGAAAACCTAACATTGCATATTTTCATATTTTTGGTTGCCGATATTTTATTTTGAACAATGGTAAAGTAAAACTAGGTAAATTTGATGCAAAAAATGATGAAGCTATTTTTCTTGGTTACTCCACTTCTAGTAAAGCTTTTAGAGTTTTTAACAAAAGAAATTTAGTTGTAGAAGAGTCAATATATGTTATTTTTGATGAGACTAATAATCTTCCATCAAGGAAGAGTGAGGGTATTGATGATGTAGATCTCCTTATAGAAGAGATGAAGAAGATCATCCTAAAGGATTCATCAATTCAAAATGAAGAGGATCATGAAGACAAGCAAGAAAATGAAATTGAAGGACAACAAGAACAACCTTAAGGTACAAATGATCTTCCAAAAGAATGAAGGTATGCTCACAATCATCCCAAAGAACTAATTATTGGTGATCCTACACATAGGGAAAGAACTCGCTCTTCACTTAGAGATGCATACAATCATTTTGCATTTGTTTCTCATTTTGAACCCAAAATCATTGATGACGTCGAAAAAGATTATAATTGGATAAATGCAATGCAAGAGAAACTTAACCAATTTGAAAGAAATAATGTATGGACCTTAGTATCAAGACCTAAAAATTATCCAATAATTGATACAAAATGGGTATATAGAAATAAATTGGATGAAAATAGAAATGTAATCAGGAATAAAGCAAGATTAGTTGCAAAGGGTTATAATCAAGAAGAGGGAATTGATTTTGATGAAACCCTTGCACCTATTGTTAGACTAGAAATAATTAGACTTTTAATCACTTATGCACGCTTTACGAATTTCAAGCTATTTCAAATGGATGTTAAAAGTGCTTTTCTAAATTGATGTATTACCGAAAAAGTTTATGTAGAACAAGTTCCCAATTTTGAAAATCATGCTCTTTCAAATTATGTTTTTAGATTAAACAAAGTATTATATGATTTAAAACAAGCACCTAAGGCTTGGTATGAAAGACTAAATAAATTTTTGCTTAATAAGGAATTTTCAAGAGGAAATGTAGATACAACCCTTTTCATTAAAGGAGATCATGATGACATCTTAGTAATATAACTATATATGGATGATATTATATTTGGATCGACTAATGAAACTTTATGTTAAAATTTTGCTAAGCTTATGCAGGGGGAGTTTGAGATGAGCATGATAGGTGAACTAACATTCTTCCTCGGACTTCAAATCAAACAAACAAAAGTAGGGATCTCCATCACTCAAAGCAAGTACACAAGAGAACTACTTAAAAAATTTAGGATGGAGAGCTTCAAAGCAATTGGTACCCCCATGAGTCTATCATGTAAGCTTGACAAGGATGAAGGAGGTAAAAGCATTGATCAAAAATATTATGGTGGCATGCTTGGTTCTTTATTGTATTTAACTACTAGTAGATCAGATATCATGTTTAGTATTTATTTTTGTGCACAATTTCAATCTAATTCAAAAGAATTACATTTAAATGTTATAAAAAGAATACTTAAATTTCTAAAAAAAACTCAATCCATAGGTTCATGGTACTCTAAGAATTCATCAATTAATTTAATTGGATATTCAGATGCAGACTTTGCTAGATTTAAATTAGATAGAAAAAGTACTAGTGGAACTTGCCAATTTTTAGAAGTTAACTTAATCTCTTGGTTTAGCAAGAAGCAAAATTCGGTAGCATTATCTACGGCCAAGGCCGAATACATTGCAGTCGAAAGTTGCTGTGTACAAATCTTATGGATTAAGCAATAACTTGAGGACTTTGGCATCAAACTAAACAAAACTCTCATAAGATGTGATAATACTAGTGCCATAAATCTAACTAAGAATCCAATATTCTATGTCAAAATACATTGAAATAAGGCATCATTTCATACGAGAGCATATTCAAAATAATGACATAATTCTTGATTATATTTGTCCTAAAAATCAATTGGCTGATATTTTTACTAAGGCCTTGAGTGAAGATAAATTTTATGAAATTAGGAGAGAATTGAAAATTCTAGATCATTTTGCTTAAATATCCTTCTTTTGAACTTAACAAGAGCATATCCTTTTTCTTGACTATAAAAAAAAAAAAAATTATTTTTGAACTTAACAAGAAAAATCATGGATAAACAATTGTACTTCATTTATCTCATGAATTTATTTGAGCATTCTAATGATTTTGATCATTTGATTTATTTTAAGTAACTATTTAAATTTTACACATTTTGATCATATCATTTATTCTTTTTAAAAATTAATTGATATCAAGAAATCATTTTTGATCTTAAAAGAGGACTTTAGTTTTTAATCAGTTGATATCAAATAGCTTACCATTTGTTTTATATTTTATTGATCTTAAAATATATATATATATATAGTAAAAGAAAAGAAGAGATGATCCCTAAAAAATTGAATATATCTTGTAATTTGGTTTGAATGATGTATTTAAAATCTTTAATCTTTGAAATGTTCCATCTCTTTTGAATCTTTGAAATTCAAAATAATTTTGTTTAATGCATTTATATTATTCAAAAAGGGAGAGATGTGTTTTTAATCCATGTTGTTCATAAATAGAATTAAAAAAAAAAGGATATTTATTCTAAATTTATTGTATTCTTTCAAAATGGGGAAGAAAATCTAAAAGGTAAATTTATCCAATAATAATTATGAAAAAGAGGAGGAGAAAATATTATGAATTTTCTGGTATTTACTCTAAAAAAAAGGAAAAAGATGCTTGTTTGTTAAATATTATCTAGTTAGCCTTGACTAAATATTCTAATTAATTTGAGTTAAGGACAATTAACTTTGATAATTTTATGATCCTTTTAACTTAAGCCTGTTAGATATATGTGCCCTAGAAGCCAGAATTGGCTGACACTTGTAATACACTTCTAGGGGCAAAATTATAATTTTGACTATAATTTATAAAATGGGTTATTTTCTATCACACATGTGTATTTAGTGTCTGTGATACATCCTTTGAGTTAATGGTAATGATAATTCATATTTTCAAGAGTTGAAAATTTAAGACATGAATAATCATTATTAACTCATAAATAGCTCCCGACCATAGGATCATCACGAGGATGGTGATTGATCCGGAAGGTTAGAGACACCGGAGCGAGAGTACAGGTACTCGTTAGAGAACGAGGGCACTGAGCGTGACCACCTCGAGTAGTCATTAGGAAGTCTACCTTCTCGTCAATGACTGACTCGATGCTGCAGTAGTGTGTCTGGTTCTTTGACCTGAGATGCATCGGCAGTTTCACCTTGAGGGTGTTATAGTTTGACTACACCATTACTCGGTCTCCTAGCCATATGGAACCCTGAGGTGTATGTTGGCTATAGCATGTTCATTGTAGGAACTGGATTGCATCAAGATGGAATCTATCTACCTCGGTGGTAGAGGAGTAGCCCTATGATGATCATGAGAATCAAGTCCAGAAATCCATGGCCATGGTAGAGTGAAATAATAGAAAGAGTTTCTATTTAGATTTTCACATTGGACTCGAATCGAATGATTACATCATATGACAGAGACTAGGGTTTGACGAGTTCACCTTAACCCTAATCTGATCGGGGCTCAAGATAGAAGAACTGAATCACACAGGTAGCTGCACCAAGAGGTTCGCATTCAGCTCTGGTGGGTTGCCACCATATACTGCTAGGTGTCACTGGTGGATTTTGGGAGCAATTAGAATGATTTAGATGATCGATCATTCTAGCTGTTCGAATCAGAAGAGTTCTGATCCATCGAAAGGAGTTTCGATGATGTCTATGATAGAGATCATGACATATCCCATTACTATATAGAACTGAATCCTAACTGGGTCACACAAACAAGGGTTTGAATCTGGTGATCATCAATTGAACTGATCTAGTTCAATTGATCTGAATGAGATTCAATTAGGTTCAAGGAAAATCGTGCTAGCACTCGATTGAACCTAACGTTCTTCTTTTACTATCACAAATAAGTTGTCCTGACTGAGCCAAAGGAGTTTGTGCTTGATCAGAGGCCTTCATATGGTCTGACTGGAGGTTGTCCAAGTCAGAATAAGGTTGTCTTATTTTGTAAGACATTACCTGCCATTTTTGGTCACCTGCCATTTCTTGTTCTTTGACTTTGGTCAAAAGTCTACCTTTGACTAGTCAAACATTGACCATTCACCCTTTGACTTTTGACCACATGTCATGCACCTATTGGAGAGCTGGTGGGGGCTTGTCCCCCTGCCAGAACCTGGCAAGGAGAAGGGCGCACGCCAAGGGTGGCGTGAGCCCAAGTAGGAGGCGCCTAGGAGTCCTTGTTGGACAGGGACTCCACCTCCCTTTTGGATTCCAATCAGAGTTCTACTAAGAATCCAGTTTGACTGATCTTAGGCACCCTCTAAGGAGGAATCCAGGGGTCTCTATTCCAACCAATCAGATTTAGATCTGATTTCACAAAGGGTTGTGATTGGTTGAAAGGAAGAGGAGTTGGATCACAAGAGGTCTATAAATAAGACCCTGCGCCCAACCCTAATTCCAAGTCTTAGTAATAGAGATTTCCCACGCCCCAAGGCTGCCTCTCCCCTCCTTCTCCATGCCATAGTCTCTTCTCCCCTTGCTCTCCACGTCCAAAATGTGTTTTGGACTTTGGTTGGTGCGATTCAGATCAAGGAAAGGCGATCAAAAGCAAGAAGGCTGCGCTGCTGCAAAAGGACGACTGCAGATCTTCAAAAGAGTTTTGAAGATCCTCCAGATCAGATCCAGATCTGATTTTTGGAGGTGTGATAGAGAAGAAGAGGATCTCTAGATCCAACCCGAGTGGATACCGGTAGAGGCCAGGCGCTTGCGTGGCTAGATCCAGAACCTTCCGCTGCAAACAGGATCATCAACAGGGTAATAGGATTACCCAGATCAGGATAAATTAAATTTGAATTTAATTTATCTATATTTTATTTTATTTATTAAAATAATAAGAAATCAGATCTAAAATATATCAAGATCTGATTCAGATCAAAGAGAAAATTTTTGAAATATATCTCTTGATCTAATCAGATCTAGAACGAACCTGGACCGGGAAAATCAGGATTTCCCTTCAACTGGTATCAGAGCCATGGTTCTAAAATTATTTAGATCTGATTTTAAATTTTATTTTAATTAGAAAATAAAGTGATTTTAGATGTCACATGAGATGTGATCAGATCTGAAAATCAGAAAAAATTAAAATTAAATGAATTTGGATCTAAGAACATGAAGAATATGCATGAACTAGTTCTAGAAATAGAATAGTTCTATAGAATAGTTTTGCATGTCTTTGAATTTAATCTGATTAAATCATATTTTAGATCTTCTTATTTACTGTTTTTTGATATTATAAGTATTATAATAACATCTGATAAACAGCAAATAAAAAATTATTTAATTTTAAATATCATATGAGATATGATAGATGCATGTCTAGACTAGTTGTAGAATAGTTCTACATAATTGTCTAGATTAGAATTTATTTTGATTAGATCAATTTAAATCTAATTTTTTAGATTATTATGTGATAATTTAGATCTGAAAACATGCATGATTTGATACATGAGATGTATGCAAAATATGCCTTGATTAGATCTAAATTTGTATATGAGATATATGATATAGATCTATAACTGTTTTGTAGATTTACATGTTCCTGATTAAGGCGTTCCTCTTGGCCGTCCGGTCATAAGAACGAAGAAGGGTTTAAAGGCTCTCTCTTCCCATTCGATGGGGTGTTCTTATGACGTGTAGGGGTGCTGCGTGTTCGTCCTTAATCAGAAACCCAAAACTTACTTTCTGCAAAACCCTAGATCCTGAAACCCTAGGATTTATTGTGCATATTTTATTTATGAACCCAACTTAATTAAGAATTAAGTTTATGGAATATTAATTAGGTCTAAAATTGAGAATTTCAGATCTAAGACATATTCATAATACTGGGTTCGGGCTTGGGTAGCTCAATTAGATCTAAGCGGTTGATCAAACCGAATCAAGAGTTGGTTAGATGGGATCAACAATGCTTAAATTGACCAGCCTAATAGGATTAAGTCTGGGTCAAGATCGAGTCACGATCAAGCAAGACCTAATTAGGCTCAGAGGTTAGAGTCTGGATTGTAGGCTAACCCAATTGGTTCTGACTCAACAATTTGGTGTCTAAGGTAAGTTTGGCACAGACGACCGACTGGTTTTTAATTGGAAGCTACTCGACCTGAATGCGTTCTTGTGCGAGTTAACGGCATATTCCTTCCACCGGTCTCACTTACCTGGCCATATCTGTTGACACAGTTCTGATCTTGAGGTGGTCAATAATCCTGAGCTGACCCATGCCACTAGGTTAGTCATAATTGTTATGACTAAGCCAAGTCTAGTTTAATGAGACCTGAATCAATTCTCCCTAAGAAAAGATTAAGTCTGAGGTCTTCCACCATTGTAGATGTGCGGGCCCTTCCCGGGGTTGATTGTTCTCGGCTGGATACAGTGGCTCAGTTGCACCGGGAAGACGCAACCATGTCTATTAGGCATTGGATGCTATGGGCTGGAGGATGAGTTGGGCTCAATATTCCGGATACAGGTGAGAGACCCAATTAGGAACCCAGTCTGTGCAAATGGTGGGTCTGACTTAACTAAGGAGTGGATCAATATTCCGGATACGGTGAGATTCATGAATTAGAGACCAAGTTTGGGTGCACCATGATTAGAGAATCATTGAACAAGAGTTGTTCACTCATTGGCTAACCCATCACCAATAACTGTTAGGTGAGGTGATGAGTCAGTTGGTGAGACCGCACCACCCACTAGAAATCATTAATCATGGAGATTTTCGCATCTCTACAGAGGGAGTGTAGGGATCCGAGAAAATAGTGGGAGCTAATTTGTTTAAAAATAAAATCCCTAAACAAATTGGTCAAGTCAAAATTACAGTATCTAACTAGAATCTTTGACTCTCTACAGGAAAATGTCTGCGTCCAACCCATTGGCACGTATCCTGGACACACATAGACTGACTGGACCCAATTATAAAGATTGGCTCAGGAACTACAAAATTGTTTTGGGTTCAGAGAAGTTAACACATGTTTTGGACCAGGACCCTCCCACCTTACCAGCTCGTCCATCCACTGAACAGAGAGCATCTCTGGAAAAATGGATTGACGAAGACAATAAGGCCAGATACTACATGTTGGGCTCGATGTCTGATGAGCTCCAGCGCCAACATGAAGATATCGGGACTGCTCGCCAAATGTTGGCTCACCTGCAGGAGATGTTTGGTGAACAGAGTCGCGCAGCCAAATATCAAGTCACGAAATGACTTTTTAAGGCTAAGATGCGTGATGGGCAGTCAGTCCAAGATCACTGTCTGACAATGATCAAGGACATGGAAGAGCTTGAGAAGCTCGGTGTGAAGTTGGACTTGGACTTGCAGAATGATATTATTCTGCAATCCTTGACTGATGCATATGGGCAATTCATCATGAATTACCACATGCATAAACTTCAGAATTCCTTGGCCGAGTTGATGAATATGCTGGTTACCGCTGAGCTTTCTATGAAAGGTTCTAAAGGCTCAGTTCTTGCTATGGAATGGACTTCTTCCAAAAGAAAGTCTTATGGAAAGAAAAAAAAGTCTGTGAAAAAGCAAAAGGTAGAAGGATCAAAGAAGAAGAAGGCAGAACCGAAGAAGAAGGTCGATGGCAAAGGAAAGTGTTTCCATTGCAACAACGACGGCCATTGGAAGCGGAAACTGCCCTACTTACCTGGCCACCCTGAAGAACAAGAAGGAAGGTCCTTCTGGAGGTATGCTCGTTATTGAGTCTAACCTTACGGTTTCTTCTGCATCCAGTTGGGTGCTTGACTCTGGTTCTAGTGCTCATCTATGCACTTCTATGCAGGGTCTTGAGGATAGCAGGAGGCTGAGGGATGGAGACATGATCCTACGCGTCGGTAATGGAGCAAGAGTTGCTGCAGTAGCCGTGGGAACATACCCTCTGCGATTACCATCTGGTTTAGACTTAGTTTTAAAAGACTGTTATTATGTGCCTGCAGCTAGCAGGAATTTGATTTATGTTTCATGCTTAGCACAAGAAGGTTATGTGATCACCTTCTTTAAGGACCATTGTAACATTCTTTATGAAAGAAATAAAATTGCAAATGGTTTCCTTGTTAATGGTCTTTATCAATTGCATATTGATGTACCTATTTTAACTATCGAGCAAAACGTGAATGCCAAACGACCTAGGGATAGTCCAAACGACAGATATCTATGGCACCTGAGATTAGGTCATATAGCAGAAGATAGGATTAACAAATTGGAGAGATATGGGATATTGAGTCCATTGACTTTTGAGTCATATCCAACTTGTGAATCTTGTCTTCAAGGCAAAATGACTAAACTCCCTTTTGTTGGACATGGGGAGAGGGCCACAGATCTCCTTGCCATAGTACATACTGATGTGTGCGGCCCATTCAATGTGCCGGCTAGAGGCAATTTTGTCTACTTTATTACCTTTACCGATGATCTGTCTAGGTATGGGTATGTGTATCTTATGAGACACAAGTTGAAGCCTTTGAAAAGTTCAAAGAATTCAGACATGAAGTAGAAAAACAAATTGGAAAACCCATTAAGATTCTTCGATCAGATCGAGGAGGTGAATACCTTAGCCGAGAATTCCTAGACTATCTTAAGGAAAATGGCATAGTCTCTCAATGGACTCCACCAGGAACACCTCAACTCAACGGGGTTTCAGAACGGAGAAATCGGACTCTATTGGATATGGTTCGATCCATGATGAGCTTCACAGACCTCCCTGATTTCCTTTGGGGACATTCATTATTAACTTCAATCTATTTACTGAATAGGGTTCCCTCTAAAACCGTTCCTACCACACCGTATAAGATATGGCACGGTAAGAAACCAAGTCTGAGTCATCTCAGAATTTGGGGTTGTCCGGCTTATGTCAAAAGACAACAAGTGGACAAGTTAGAGTTTAGGTCCTTTAGAGCTCGATTCATAGGATATCCTAAAGAGTCATTAGGTTGAGCCAATAAGAACACTACCTCCTCCACCTCGTGGATCGAAAAGAGTTTCCCGTCCCCCTGAAAGATACTTAGGTATTATTTCAGAGGATGTAGAGGAAATGTTCCTCATAGGTAATGGTGCTCATGGAGATGATCCCAAAACCTACAACGAGGCGATATCAGATATCGACTCCGAGAAATGGCTTGAGGCAATGAAGTCAGAAATTGACTCGATGCACTCAAACCAAGTCTGGACCTTGGTAGATCCACTAGAAGGTATAGTACCTATTGGGTGTAAATGGATCTTCAAGAGAAAGATTGGTGTAGATGGGAATGTGGAGACATTCAAGGCTAGATTGGTGGCAAAAGGTTATAGTCAACGTGAAGGCATTGACTATCAGGATACCTTTTCCCGATAGCTATGCTAAAATCCATC
>QRFJ01001444.1:67727-83837 GCA_006176705.1 Cocos nucifera
TGTACATAGAGGAAGTACTAAAGAGGTTTAGTATGGAAAACTCTAAGAGGGGATTAATACCCTTCAGACATGGTATTCATCTTTCCAAGAAGATGTGCCCCAGCACACCTGAGGAAATAGAATGCATGAGCAAGATCCCTTATGCTTCTGCAATAGGGAGCCTCATGTATGCCATGCTATGTACACGACCTGATATAGCCCATGCTGTGAGTGTCACAAGCAGATATCAGTCAAATCCAGATGAAGAACACTGGACTTCTATGAAATATATCCTTAAGTACTTGAGAAGAACTAAGGATATGATGTTGATCTTTGGTAATGGAGAACTCCAAGTTCAGGGATACACAGACTCGGACTTCATGTCCGATATAGATGATCGAAAGTCGACATCTGACAGACTGTTTGTGCTGGAAGAGTTCCAAGCAAATGGTGATACCACCTCATCCGTGATTACCTTGAGAAAGGTTACGTTGAGGTCAAGAGAGTCAACTCCACAGATAATGTGGCAGACCCACTTACAAAGCCGTTGGGCCAGCAGAAGATCGAAGCCCACCTTGAGAAGATGGGACTTAGACTTGTAGCCAATTGGCTTTAGGATAAGTGGAAGATTGTTAGATATATGTGCCCTAGAAGCCAGAATTGGCTGACACTTGTAATACACTTCTAGGGGCAAAATTATAATTTTGACTATAATTTATAAAATGGGTTATTTTCTATCACACATGTGTATTTAGTGTCTGTGATACATCCTTTTTAGTTAATGGTAATGATAATTCATATTTTCAAGAGTTGAAAATTTAAGACATGAATAATCATTATTAACTCATAAATAGCTCCCGACCATAAGATCATCACGAGGATGGTGATTGATCCGGAAGGTTGGTGTACGATCGCTTCTCTTTAGTAGATGAGTCTTGAGTCTACGGTGTGGAGACACCGGAGTGAGAGTACAGGTACTCGTTAGAGAACGAGGGCACTGAGCGTGACCACCTCGAGTAGTCATTAGGAAGTCTACCTTCTCGTCAATGACTGACTCGATGCTGCAGTAGTGTGTCTGGTTCTTTGACCTGAGATGCATCGGCAGTTCACCTTGAGGGTGTTATAGTTTGACTACACCATTACTCGGTCTCCTAGCCATATGGAACCCTGAGGTGTATGTTGGCTATAGCATGTTCATTGTAGGAACTTGGATTGCATCAAGATGGGATCTATCTACCTCGGTGGTAGAGGAGTAGCCCTATGATGATCATGAGAATCAAGTCCAGAAATCCCATGGCCATGGTAGAGTGAAATAATAGAAAGAGTTTCTATTTAGATTTTCACATTGGACTCGAATCGAATGATTACATCATATGACAGAGACTTAGGGTTTGACGAGTTCACCTTAACCCTAATCTGATCGGGGCTCAAGATAGAAGAACTGAATCACACAGGTAGCTGCACCAAGAGGTTTGCATTTTAGCTTCTGATGGGTTGCCACCATATGCTGCTAGGTGTCACTGGTGGATTTTGGGAGCAATTAGAATGATTTAGATGATCGATCATTCTAGCTTGTTCGAATCAGAAGAAGTTCTGATCCATCGAAAGGAGTTTCGATGATGTCGATGATAGAGATCATGACATATCCCATTACCATATAGAACTGAACCTAACTGGTCACACAAACAAGGGTTTTGGATCTGGATATCATCAATTGAACTGAACTAGTTCAATTGATCTTGAATGAAGATTCAATTAGGTTCAAGAAAATCGTGCTAGCACTCGAATTGAACCTAACGTTCTTCTTTTACTATCAACCAATAAGTTGTCCTTGACTGAGCCAAATATGGAGTTTAGTGCTCGACTCAGAGGCCTTCAACTATGATCTGACTTGGAGCTTGTCCAAGTCAGAATAAGGATTATCTTAATTTGTAAGATAAATTTAAGACAACACCTGCCATTTTTGGTCACCTGCCATTTCTTGTTCTTTGGACTTTGGTCAAATAGTCTACCTTTGGATACTGGTCAAATGTTTGACCCATTGTCATGCGCCTTTGACTTTTGACCTTATCATGTCATGCACCTATTGGAGAGCTGGTGGGATGCCTTCCTGCCTTATCCCCCTGCCAGAAACCTGCAGTTAGGAGAAGGACGCACGCCAAGGTGGCGTGAGCCCAAGTAGGAGGCGCCTAGGAGTCCCATTGTTGGACAAGGACTCCAACCTCCCTTTTGGGATTCCAAACTCAGAGTTCTACTAAGAATCCAGTTTGACTGATCTTTAGGCACCCTCTAAGGGTTTTGAGGAATCCAGATTGGATCAGATCTCTATCCAACCAATCAGATTTAGATCTGATTTCACAAAGGGTTGTGATTGGTTGAAAGGAAGAGGAGTTGGATCACAAGAGGTCTATAAATAAGACCCTGCGCCCAACCCTAATTCCAAGTCTTAGTAATAGAGATTTTCCCACGCCCCAAGGCTGCCTCTCCCCTCCTTCTCCATGCCATAGTCTCTTCTCTCTCTGCCTCTCCACGTCCAAAGTGTTTTGGACTTTGGTTGTGCGATTCAGATCAAGGAAAGGCGATCAAAAAGCAAGAAGGCTGCGCTGCTGCAAAAGGACGACTGCAGATCTTCAAAAGAGTTTTGAAGATCCTCCAGATCAGATCCAGATCTGATTTTTGGAGGTGTGATAGAGAAGAAGAGGATCTCTAGATCCAACCCGAGTGGATATCGGTAGAGGCCAGGCGCTTGCGTGGCTAGATCCAGAACCTTCCGCTGCAAACAGGATCATCAACAGGGTAATAGGATTACCCAGATCAGGTAAATTAAATTTGATTTAATTTATCTTGTTTTATTTTATTTATTAAAGTAATAAGAATCAGATCTGAAACATATCAAGATCTGATTAAGATCAAGAGAAAATTTTTTGAAATATATCTCTTGATCTAATCAGATCTGGACGAACCTGGACCGGGAAATCAGGATTTCCCTTCAAAGCCTTCATATGATTATTTAGTTTAAATTTAATTGATTTGATTGCCAAATCATTTTTGATAACTAATTGAAGTTAAAGCTAATTTGAAATATATTCTCACTATAAACAAATTAATTTTGTTACAAACTTCTAATTTTGAAACTCATTTAAAAATATGAATATAATATAGAATTTTTAATCTACCTTTAAAAATCTTTGTAAAATTATTTTTGCTCTGATACTATCTTTATTTTGCTCGATACATTTTTGATATATATTTTTCTTGAGCTTAATTGATTGAAATTTATTTAAGAAAAAAATGAATAATGAATTAAATGTTGTATGCTTGATTTTACTATTCAAATCTTTGAAAAATCTCTTAATCCTCTTAAAGCTTAAAAGTACATACTTTGAAAATTTGTTCAAAGAATCATATTCATTTAAAAAGGGGGAGAGCCTTTGATATTTGAATTTAAGCTAAATTTCTATGTAAAAAAAAAAATTTTAAATGATAAAGCTTTTAAAGGAGAGATGATTCATTTGATTTGATTTAATTTTTTAAATTTTTGATTCAATTTTCTGTCAATTTAATACATATGTCATTTGACACACTTCGTCACATCTCTAATTTTTCATCTGATTCAGATGCTTCCAACTCATGATCTTTACTAGATTTAGTTTATATCATCCTTGTATTAAGTTATGATCTTGTATCTCTTAGTTATTTCTATGAGTTGTTGATCAAGTCATGGTTGGTTATATTTTTTTTTTTGGATCAAACTTATGGCATTGGTACTATCGGCTGTTTGGATCATGGATAGTTATATCCATGAATTTTGTATGTTTTGATGGCCTAATTCTCATGAATACTTTTGATACATTTATATTTTGTATGTTTAACACTTATATATTTTGATGACTTGATGTTATGATAATCATTTGGATGTAAACATGTGATGATGTCATTTGAATGATGTGAAATGAAACCTTTGTGAATTGGCTAAATTTCATTATGATCATTATGTTGTAAATTGAAAGTTGTTATGTTATAAACTCTTGTTCTAACAGGAAAACATATGGAATAACTTAAGAGGGAGACTTTTTCATTTTTGAATTTTAAAATCATTTAAGATCTTACTTGATGATGTCAAAAAGTGAGAGTAGAGTAAATAAAATTGGGCTATAAGTAAAATTAAAGTAAAATTGATAAAAAAAATAAAATAGAAGTAAAATTGATAAAAGGAATAAGTAAGTCAAACACTTTTATAAATAATTTAAATGCCTGACTATAAGTAATCATCAAATTGCTCTTGATGCCATATTGGTCAAATAATTGAATATAATATCCTAGTGTGTGATGTGGCATGTTCCCTCAAAATTTTTGAAACCCTCAATCAATGCTTCTACATGCTTTATTTTTGCTTATACTCAAATATTTTATCATCATAAAAAAGGAGGAGATTTTTACTCCAAGAATTGATTTTGATGATTATGAAGCATTTAAGTGGATTACTAATAAATTTAGCTTGAAAAAAGACTTTTTGTATTTCAGGAGCAAAATCATAATTTTATCAAGTTTTGATCTGAGAGCCTCAAGAGCAAGTATAGAAGATTTTTGATTCTTTGGAGGCAATCTCATGATTTTTGGATGATTATTTTGGAAGAAAATCAAGTTTGAAGCGAAAGGATCGACCCCTAAGTCGTCTCCTACTAAAAAGGACTATTTGACACACTGTCTCAGTGCCAAGGGTCGACCTCTGCTGTTCTGAAGGCTAAAAATATAGAACAACTATTTTTCTAGATTTTGTGTTAGAGTTCGACCCCTGTGCCATGAGTGGACCCATAAGTCGGCCCCTATGCCATGAGTTGACCCATGCAATGGAACTTTTTCTGCAACGACTATTTTTTTCTTATTTTTGTAGATTTTAATGATTTCTTTAATGTCTCCAATGGCTACAAATCTTGCCTAAGATTCTCTCCTTCATCTATTGAAGATCTAAAAGGCTTTAAATAGGGAAATACACAAAAGATTGGTGTGATTCAATTATCAGCCCTAAGTAAAAAGTATTCATCAAGAAAAGAAGCTTTCATTTTCAAGTTCACCAACCTCTCAAGAGCTCATTCAAGTCTCCAATAACCTTGAGGGAAATCAGAGAAGCTTCCTTTACTACTGTGAAAAGCGTTCTTAAGATTTTATTTGCTCACAAAGAGAGCTAAACTTGTATTTGATTATTATTAAATCTTTTTCTCTGCTTTACTATTTTGATTTAAGTTTTGAAGAATTCCAAAACTTGGGAAGGTTGATCCTAATCTTGAATAGAATTGTATTGGGTTGTCTTGTATCCAAAAAATAAGTGTTCTAACTTGGGATAGCAAGGGTTGGAGGTTTTCAATAGTGTATTCAGTTTGAATATGGTTAGTGAATTTTAATTTCCATGTAGGAGCTTGGAGAGTGAATGTAGGTGCAAGAAAAGCACCGAACCACTATAAATCTTGCTTGTTTATGGTGTGCTTGCTATCTTTCTTTTCTTAGTTTGTTAAATTCTTGCTCTCTAATCTTTTATATTTTTTTCTAACCTAAATCGCTTCACACACACATCTTGCATATCAATATTCAATTTTGACATCTTTAAATTAGCTTTAAAATTTTAAAAACTCAATTCACCCCCCCCCCTTTGGTTGCATAGCTGGGCAACAAAAACTAATCGTGTTGAGAATAGGAGGAGGATCTCATCATGACATGAATAAAGACCTCTAGTTATTTAAGACAA
Source organism: Cocos nucifera (assembly GCA_006176705.1). Lineage (NCBI taxonomy): Eukaryota > Viridiplantae > Streptophyta > Magnoliopsida > Arecales > Arecaceae > Cocos > Cocos nucifera. Next base: position 73,450 of record QRFJ01001444.1, read on the forward strand.
GAGGAGGGAAGATGCCCCTTCAACGGCCATTATGTGCCCTTATGATCTTTCTAGGGACAGGAGGAGAACCTCGTCCTAACAAAATCAAAGGCTAATTTCTTCAGGAATAGGAGGAGGACCTCATCCTAATAGGAGGATAAAATAAGGATCAATCATATCAAAAATAGGAGGAGAACCTCATCCTGACGTGGATGAAGACCTCTTGTTATTTAATATCAGAGGGGAGAGGCCCCTTCAATGATTCTTTTGTGTCTCTACCATCCTGTTAGGAATAGGAGGAGAACCTCATCCTAACATGAGCAAGATGAAGACATTCAATTATTTATGACCGGAGGAGGAGAGAGGCTCTTTTGTTCTCCTACCATCCTATTAGGAATAGGAGAAGAACCTCATCCTAACATGAGCAAGATGAAGACCTTTGGTTATTTAAGATCAGAGGAGGAGAGAGGTTCCTTCAATGACCCTTTTATATCCCTACCACCCTATTAGGAATAGAAGGAGAACCTCGTCCTAACATGAGCAAGATAAAAATCTCCGAATATTTAAATTGGAGGAAGGGAGAGGCCCCTTCAATAGCCTTTTTGTACCCCTACTATCCTATTAGGAATAGGAGGTTCAATGGCCATTTTCTGCCCCTACCATCCTATAAAGAATGGGAGGAGAATCTCGTCTTAACATGAGCAAGATGAAAACCTCTGATTATTTAAAACTGGAGGAGGGGTGTCCCTACCATCCTATTTGGAATAGGAAGAGAATCTCATCCTAACATGAGCAAGATGAAGATCTCCAGTTATTTAAAACTAAAGGAGAGGAGAGACCCCTTTAATGGCCCTTTTGTGCCCCTACCATCCTGTTAGGAATAGGAGGAGAACCTCATCCTAACATGAGCAAGATGAGAATCTTCGATTGTTTAAGAGCATAAAAGAGGAGAGGCCCTTTCAACGCCCCTTTTGCGCCCTAATGGCCATATTGAGGATAGGAGATGAACCTCATCCTAATAAGAATAGAGATCAGTTGTGTCAGGAATAGGAGGAGAATCTTATCCTAATATAATAGAAGATCTCCAGTTAAGCATCCTCGACAACTATGTTTACAAAAAAAAAAAGAGTGGGAGAGAAAAGCAAAGCCATCGGCAAATATTCAACCCATCTAGAATAAGATCAAAGTTGATTACAAAACAAGGGTTTGTAAGATCGGTTACAAAAAGGAAGAAGAAAAAATCCGAAGCTTTAAGAAGGATCAAATTTTTTGGACTTCGAATTGCTGGCCATCACCAAGGATTCCTTCAGGATGAGGATCTCTTCCTCGAGCTCCTTTCTTCTTACCAAGTAATCGTGGAACATCCTGTCAGCCCTTTGGTAGTTCTTCTCTGACACCCGCAGTCTTTTTCTTAGAACTTTCGACTCAATTTCAGCATCCTTGATAGCTTGCTGTTCGCAAACCAACTAAATCTTCAATCGCTGAACTTTGGCCATCTCCATCCCAATCGATTCTAAGAGTTCACCCATGATTCACTTTTGGAGGCAACCTCCCCCGACTCCCTGCTTCTGTCAGATTGATAACTGTTGATGAGTTGCTTTTAAAGTCGAGCCATCTTGCTGTTAGCAGCATGAAACTTTTCCTCTAGCATGGATAGTCTCCTACTCTAACCCAATTGGTAGGTCTCATAGGCGAGCTCAGCATCATGCAACTGCATCTGGAGAGTAGAAAATCTCTTAGGCCAATCCCATTCACACCGGACCTTTTTGGAAGACCATGGCGAACTTTCCTCCAACAACTGAATTTCTCCTTCACCATCTTGAGCTTAACTTCGAGAAAGCTGACCTTCGCACTTAATGCCCAGGACTTGTCACTGGCACTTTTCTTGATCTTTGCCAATTCTCTCTTGAAGTTACTCTTCCTGATGTTGAAACTCATAGAATCTTTCATGTGTAAGTTATGAAGGCAAGTGACCTCAATCATCGCCTCCGAAGCATTTTTTCTGAACCTCTGAAGCTTGTCTTCCATCTTCTTCAACTTCTTCTTCAGATGATGAAATTTTCTCTTTAAGCTTTTGACTATGGGTCTCAAAGGAATACCTTAAAGTGGTGGCTCAGCATCGATTGGAGATGACTGGCATTGACTTTGATCACTAGGAGAATTCTTAACAATAGTCACCATAGCACAAGTATAAAGAAAGGAAAGCTCATTTTTATTTTTCAAAATATTTGGCATACATCAAAAGAAAAAAAGGAAAAAGTATAGCTATTTAAAATTCTAGACCTCGAGAGGCATAGCAGCTGGTGAGGTCGGGGCATTCCTTGCAACCTTGGGGTTTGGTGCGGGTTCGGGTGCCTCGGTGGCAGGCTTGGAGGGCTCAGGGTCGACTTCGATGGGAGAGGGGTCAGCCGCGGCAGTGGAAGGTCCCTCCTCTCCATCAGGAGCTTCCTTGTCTAGAAAGCTGAGATCAAGTTTGGGGAATTGGTGAGCCACTCTGTCTTCACAAAGTTCGTACCCCTTGATGAAGGCCTACTGGCCAAACTTGACATTTAGGTTCCTCATTTTAGAGGAATACTTAAACTCCACTGTTTGGATCTTCGCTTCCAAGATCTGCTTGAAAATTTGATCCTTTAGCTCAGCAACCTTAGCCTCGACTTTCTTCCTCCTCCCCTCCTCCAAGACCAAGGCGGCCTTTAGCCCTGCAAAAGTGAGCTCCTCCTTCTTGAGTGCCTCCTAGAGACCTTTGATTTCAACCACCTTCTCTTTTATGAGGCGATCAACCTCAGCAGTTTTCTCTTCTTGGCCTGAAGGTCCTCTTGAGCCTTCAAGGCCTCTACCCTTAGATGATGCACCATTCTGATGTGGGCAAGTATTTGGTGATCTGACTGTAGTAAATGAATGGTGTTATGCATGCAAAAAAAAAAAAAGAAGAAGAATCAACAAGGTGATTATCTTAAGAAAGGTCTCAAGGGAATCCCAGATGAGCTGTGCATGGTAAAGGTTGACCATCTAGTCTACCACCTCAAACATGGTGAACTTGTCGATTAAGTCCTGAACAATCTTTGGATTGTTGAAGGAATCTTCTCCTAGATCATCACTGTCATCATTGGACCCGCCAGGGCATGCCTTGCAAAACATCTTCACAATGACCTTCTTCCCTTTTCTCTTCTATCCTTCTACCCTTCCAGCAGGAGGCTGTGGAGCTTGGTCTTTAGCTGGGGGGCTTGAGGATGATGGAGGCATGGAAACCCAATCAACAGTGTTGACCTCGATGGCAGGAATGACTTCGGCACCCTCGATAACTTTGGGGGCAACGACGGCAGTGGTGAGGGTCGTGGAGCTCGGAGCATCGACTTTCGCCCTCTTCAAACTTTCATGCAATGCCTTCCCTTTCCTCCTCTAGGTATGAAGCTCTTTGGTAAGTATTTCGATGGCCTGGGTATCTATCTCTACAACAAAGAAGGAATCACAATCAACAACATAAGAATATGAAACTTTATAAAAGTGCGCGAAGTAGAAAAGTATACTGGCAGGGTCAAGGGGACTCAAGCCTATGTTGAACAGAGCTTGCTTTTTAAGAAGTTCAGGAAGGAGAGAAGCCTAGTAGGTCTTAAGTTTGTTGGTAGAGTCAAGGTCGCCTCTATCTAAACTAGGTGCTCGGTGGACTAACTCTCTAAGCAGACCCCAAAGAGGGAAGCCCTAACAACAGACTAGGATAATATATGAAGAAGTACCTCTCCTTCCAGTTATGGGTAGAAGAAGGAGCTCCTTTCAGTAACCTCTTCTTACCAAACTAGAAAGAAAAGTACCACCAATCCTTTGTAGAAGGATGGCGTTTGAAGGTATAGTAAATTCTGAAAAGAGAAATGGTCAGGCGGACTTCAGCCAGGTGGCAAAGGGAGAGAAATCCAATCACAAACCTAAAAGAGCTCGACACTACGGAAGTTAAAGTGATGTTTAGAAAATGAAAAAGTGCAATTACAAAAGATGGAAAAGAAAGTCTTAGTTCGGTATGGAGAGCTTCTAGGTACAGATAAAATCGGCCAAGCGAAGGAGTGCAAGTTCGGTCACTAGGTCCAGAGAGTTATAGTTCATATTCTGGGGAGACCCCGTATTGAATTCTAATTAATGAAAGGTCGTCTGGGGTTAAGGTACAAGGGATCGCACCCAGAGCGAAGGTCGGATGGGACATACTTCTAAGATTGATCTCGTCTGTAGGATAAAGGTTTCAAAGGGTCGGATCGGATGGACTCCAGAATCGGCAGATTGAAAAGTTTTTTAAGATATTCGGATCAAACAGACATTGAAAAATCCTCAAAAAATCAAGAAAATAACAAGCAAATTTTTTTTAAAGAAATCAAAGGGACAAAATAAAAGAGACACCAAAATAATTGAAGGAAAAATTGTGAAACTAATCTAGATTAATCGAGAGGGACAACGAGATGATGGGTGTGATAGAATTTGAATAGAAAAGCACCTGTGGGTGGAAGAAATAGAAAAGAAAATCAAAGAGCTCTCAAACAAGAAGTAGAATACCAGAGGAAGAAAGAGAAGAGTTCAAATAGAAGTGAAGACCCTAGGAGAAGAAAACTAATTTAAATTCCCTACAAGGCTCGAGATGGTTATGATGGCAAGTCATCTCCAGTCGATCTGTGATTGATGCATGTCCCACTCATCATGGCGGATGGTTGATGGCTGATAGAATTGTAATGGCACTGTACATGGAGTAGTGTCCCGATGGGAGTCTTAAAAATTATCTTTTGGGTCGCTTCGTATTTAAGAAATTTTGGTGCTAGTGCAATAAACGCCAAGACTCTCCATCAAACGAGCGCGAAACCTGAAAAGAACTTTGACAGTCATCTTTTTCGTACTTCCTTCCCTCGAATCTCGAACTTGAGAGTAGGAAAACTAGTATTGGGTTGAGCCTGCTCCTGCCGAAGTTTGGTTTGGTGTCTCATCTCAAGATGGGCTGAACTCCTTCCGAACATCCTTCCAATCGAACTCCTTCAAGTTGGACTCCTTCAGTCAAACTTCTCCAATTGAACTCCCTCCAGTCGGACTCCTTCAAGCCGTACTCCTCTAGTCAAACTTCTCCAATCGAACTCCTTCTAGCTGAACTCCTTCTAGCCATACTCCTTCAAGCTAGACTCTTGCAGTCGAACTTCTCCAATCGAACTCCTCCCAGCTGGACTTCTTTAAGCCCGACTCCTCCAGTCGAGCTTCTTTTATCAAACTCCATCCAGTCGGACTTTCTTCCTGCCAGACTCCTTTCAAACTCCCTCTGGTAGCCCAAAGAGCTCCTTCCGATTGAACTTCTCTCTATCCATGGAAGGACCTTGGTATCAATTCTCAATATAACAAATATCAGTCAACACTTAGATGATCTCGGAGACATCCAAACTTCAACTATTAAATTTCAATAGATTGGCACATCACAATAATGGACACTACCCTCCATAACAAACTCCACGTGGACCCAAACGGTCCACTATCAAGCAGTTACAATAGTCACCATCAGTTTGTTATAGGTTTCACCTTTTTAAGGAATCTTCTAGATATGTTTTCTCTCTAAGCTCTAAACTCTGTTTCAATTCTCTTGAGCACTCCATTTTTATTGGCCAAAAGAGTTGACTTGATCGTCAGAGGGTCCTGTCGGAGCCACCCCCATCTCTAATCGAAACTTGTCTTGCAGGTCACTAGGGTCCTGTCGGAGCACTCCATATTTTCCAAAAGATCAGTGTACGATCGCTTCATTAGGATAGATGAGTCTTGAGTCTATGGTGTAGAGATATCGGAGCAAGAGTACAGATACTTATTGAGAATGAGGGCACTGAGCCTGATTATCTTGAACAGTCATAAGGGAGTCTATCTTCTCATCAATGACTAAGATCGATGCTGCAGTTGTGTATCTGGTTCTTAGACCTGAGGTGCATCGATAGTTCACCTTGAGTGTGTTATAGTTTGACTATACCATAGCTCGATCTCCTAGCCATTCGAAATCCTGAGGTGTATGTTGGCTATAGCATGTTCATTATAGAAACTGGATCGCACTAAAATAGGATCTATCAACCTCGATAGAGGAGTAGTCCTATGATGATCATAAGATTGAGTTCTTAAGCCCATGGCCATGGTAGAGTGATGTAATAGAAAAAAGTTTTCTATTAGGGTTTCACGATCTCTATCTATTCACATAGGTAGCCGCACCGAGAGGTTTTCATTCAGTTTTGATGGGTTGCCACCATATACTGCTAGGTGTCACTGGTAGATTTTGGGATCAACTAGAATGGTCTTGATGATCGATCATTCTAATTGAATTAATCGAAAAAGTTCTGGTCCATCGAAAGATATTTTGATGATGTCGATGATAGAGATCGTGATATATCGCATTACCATATAGAACTAAATCTAACTAGATCATATAAATAAGTGTTTGGATTTGGATGTCATCAATTGAGCTAACCCAGTTCGATTGATTTGGATTAGATCTAATTAGGTTCAAGAAAATTATGCTAGCATATGATTGAACCTAATATTCTCCTTTTGTAGTTATTTTGTTCGAGTCAAATTAGCTTTGGCTCATCCAAAAATCCTATCCTAGTCTGACTAAAGCTTGTCCAGGTTAGAAAAGTGTTATCCTAACCTGATTTAGGCTTGTCCTAATCTATCGGATGGGAATAGGACAAGACTTGCTAATTCCTAGAACTTTCAGGACAAGGGTCAAAAGTTTGACATAGATGCAAGAAAGAAAGGATAGGGGGCGTGCGCCCCCTGGAGATTTTCTAAGAGCACATGCCCCTAGGTATTTTCTTGAGAAAGAAGAGAATGCACGTCCCCCTAGGCATGTGCCCATATGGATTAGGAAGTTGACCCAGTGAAATTGGATTTGACTAGGTCAAAGAGTCTTGATGAGATCAAAGACTTTGGGGATTAGTTGCTTGCACCATCCTTCCTACATATCTATTTTGTGTGGCACTTTTAGAGAATTTTTGGGAGACAAAAACTAGGTAGAGACCTAGTGTTTGGCATGAGTTTTAGATTAAAATCAGATTTAATCAAGTAATTAGATTGCTTGATCATCTGGGACTCTAGAGTTGGCGCAGAGTCCATTTAAGGACCCTGCACCCTAAAGTTTGCATCCTTTTATCTTCCATGCCTATATACTGCTACCAAAAACATATCCATGCCTCCTTCAAAGCTCCTTGCTCTCTTCTCCATGTCCATACCAGGTTGGGTGTTGGTTCAGTAATCAACTATTGAGCAAAGTTGAAGCAAAGATCAAAGATCGGGTTTCTACGTCAAGTGACAATGTGCTGGCTTTCAAGATTCATTTGAAGGCTTCACAGATCTAGATTTGATATGGTTTCTGGAGATTAGATCTAGAAAGAGAAGGTATCTAGGACCAGCCTGAGTGAACTATGGTAAAGGTCGGGCACGTGCACGGCTTGATCCAGAGCTTCGGGTGCGGTAGATCATCATCAGGGTAACAATATATCCTTGAAAGGTAACAAAAGTTGTTCCTAATCTAATTTTAGTTTTAGATTATAATATTAGATCATTAGTATTAAATTTAAAAACTCTTCAATCTGATCAGATTTTATAAAAAAATTTTAGAAATTTTTGCTACTGATCTGATCAGATCAGATCGATCCTACAGCAGAAAACTAGGTTTTTCCTACAATTGGTATCAGAGCTGCGTTTGTAGTTCTTCATATCTACTTTAGATCTAATTTTTAATTTATTTATGATCTAATATTAGTGATTTTAGATGTCACATTAGATGTGATCAGATCTAAAATTATTAGATTAAAATTTTAATTAATATATGACATATATTTGATGCATGTCTAGACTAGATTGATAGAATTGTTCTATGAATTATCTAGAATAGAATTTTATGTGATATGATCATTTAAATTTTTTTTTTTTTAGTTGTTATATCAGATATATTAGATCTAAAAGTATGCATATGTTAGATCTAAATTTGATACATGAGATGTATACAAAGCATGCATAGTTAGATCTTTAATTTTATATGCGATATATGTTATAGATCTAATAGTTTTGTAGTGTAATTATTATTTCTAATTAAGGCATTTTTCTTGGCCATATGGTCATAAGAGTAAGAAGGATTTAAAGACCCTCTCTTTCTATTCAATTGGATACTCTTATGGCATGTAGGGGTACTGTGTATTTATCCTTAATCAAAAATTAAAAATTTACTTTCCTACAAAATCCTAGATCCTAGCAGCGTAGAATATGCTTCATCCACTGGTATGCTTTCAGTTCCTTCGCCTGAGCAATGGCACCAGTGCTATCGTAGTGGAGCAAGATCAGTCCATTAAGAGATGATGCTACTCTGAGCTCGATGATGAATTTTCTCAGCCACAGCTTTTTTGGTAGCATCAGATGCTGCATTGTGCTCCGCTTCACATACAAAGTTTGCAACAGTATGCTGCTTGAAACTCTTCTAGCAGATGGTTCCACCATTTAGGATAAAGATATAACCCAACATGCTTCTGCTATCATCATGGACAGATTAAAAGTTGGTATTTATAAACCCCTCAAGTTTCAAATCTGACTCACCATAAACCAACCATTGATCCTTAGTATTTCTTAAATACTTAAGGATGGCTTTAACTACTTTCCAGTGATTTTCTCTTAGATCAGATTGGTATCAACTCACTACTCCTAGTGAGTATGCCATATTTGATCTCGTACATGTCATAATGTATATGATAGATCCCACTACCAAAGCATATGGGACTCTACTCAAATGATCTCTCTCTTCAGAAGTTGTTGGACAATCCTTCGTAGAGAAAAAAATTTCATGGCCTATCGAAAGATAGTCTTTCTTGAAATTTTCTATGCTAAACCTTTTTAGCATAGTTTCTATGTACGTGGATTGGGATAATCCAAGCATCCTCTTCGATCTGTTTCTATAGATCTTCATCCCTAGGATGTAGGATGCTTCACCCAAGTTTTTCATGGAGAACTGAGATGAGAACCAAACCTTTATTCCTTGCAATACGGGGATGTCAATTTCGATTAAGAGAATGTCATCTATGTATAAGATAAGAAATATCATTGCTAGACCATTCGCCCACTTATAAATGTAGGGCTCTTCTCCATTCTTAATGAAGCTACACAATTTGATCACATTATGAAAATGCATGTTCCAACTTCGAGATGCTTGCTTTAATCCATAAATGAATCTCTAAAGCTTGCATATCTAGGACTCATCTATAGATGTGGATCCCTCAGGTTGTATCATATACACTTCTTTGATTAGCTCTTCATTCAAAAAAGCTATCTTCACATCCATCTACCAGATCTCATTGTCTAGATGGGCAACTATAGTAAGCATTATCCGAATGAATTTTAGCATTACCGTAGGGAAGAATGTCTCATCATAGTCAATACTATAATGTTAACGATATCCCTTAGCAACCAGATGGACTTTATAGTGTTAGATGTGTGCTCTAGAAGTCAGATTGGCTGGCACTTGTAATATACTTCTAAGGATAATTTTATAATTTTGACTATAAATTAATAAAAGGATTATTTTATTCTATCACATTATGTACATAGTGTCTGTAATACATTTTTTGAGTTAGTGGTAATGATAATTTATTTTTTCAAGAGTTGAAAATTTAAAATATGAATTTTCATAATTAACTTTTAAACCGCTCCCGATCGTAGGATCATTACGAGGATGGTGATTGATCCAAAAGGTTGGTATAGATCACTTTCTTAGGATAGATGAGTCTTGAGTCAATGGTGTGGAGAAATCGGAGTGAGAGTATAGATACTCATTAGAGAATGAGGGCACTGAGCATGACTACTTCGAGCAGTCATATAGAAGTCTACCTTCTTGTCGATGACTAGCTCGATCCTATAGTTGTGTGCCTGGTTCTTTGATTTAAGGTGCATCAGTAGTTCACCTTGAGGGTGTTATAGTTTGACTACACTATAACAATATCTCCTAGTCATTCAAAATCCTAAGGTGTATGCTGGCTATAGCATGTTCATTGTAGAAATTGGATTGCATCAATAGAAGATCTATCTACCTCGATAGATGAGGAGTAGCCCTATGATGATCATGAGATCGAGTCCATAAGCCCATAGCCATGGCAGTGTAAAGATGATAGAAAGAGTTTCTATTAGGATTTTCACATCGAACTCAAATCGAATGATTAACTCATATGATAGATGTTAGGTTTGATAAGTTCACCTTAATCTTAATCCTATCGGAGCTCAAGATGTAGTCAGCATAATGATACATTAATTTAATTTAAGATATAAATTTTTAAATATATTTTAATTTTTTTTTTATTAAATTTTTTTTTTTTAATTATTAAATTTTTTTTTATATTTATTTTTTTTTTTTATATTATATTTTTATTATAATT